>APFE030527639.1:130495-191239 GCA_000404065.3 Pinus taeda
GTATTAATAAGAACCATGGTATTGCCCCATGGTATTGCATGTATGAATCCTATATAAAGGATAGAGACTCCCTGCGAGGAGCACCATGTCTTATTTTGTAATCGAGCTCAGCTCTATTGGAGGTTGCCCCCTCGAAGAGGCCAGTGAACTTTGCTTTTTGAATAATAAAATACTTGCTGTTATTGCTCTTGTTCTATGTTCTGGGTATATTTCTTCACATATTTGGTATTTTGGTATCGTCTTTTAGGTTAAGAGCATAACACAATGCGGGACAAAAACCACATGTTATTATCTTCTTTTAATATAAGAAAAACCTGTTTACAATCTTGTACTGGTGCAGACCCATACCAGTACATAGACACCCACCTGCAGAAAGCTACAACCTTCTCTTGTTCTCCAACTTCTCCTGGAAGGGAGCTAGAACTCCCTAGCTCTTATACCAGCCGATCTGTTTACTAGTACGTAGGTTCCAGCCTACAGAAGGCTCCAACCTTCACTCGTTTTTCAGCCGCTACTGGAAGGGAGTCCCAACCGCCTGGCTCTTTTACTGGCCGATATGTTTACCAGTACATAGGCACCGCCCTACAGAAGGCTACGGCCTTCTCTCTTCCTCCAAAGACCATGTTTCATAAATTTTCAAACTGGATACTCCTGGAATACAACACCACAATTTGAAGGCCACTTTTCATCCAATTTTCATGTTGGACCCATCATCAAAATTGAAGCTCATAATCAATCACCACTGGAATACAACCAATCACTGAAAACCCGTCATCACTGAAGCAAATCACAATCAATCAATCTAAAAATTCAGAACATTGTCATCAAAACAAAGAGCAGAACCCAGAACTCTGCAACAAAAACTAGAACCAATTGCAACTTCAAACATCATATTTTATAATGTATACACTAATTTGATGTGTTGAACCAACGTGTATACGTGCTTTTAACAAAGCGAACTAGTGTACAGATCTGCAAATACTAACGTAAAACTTCACAACTATTCCAGATTTCAGTCATACCCAGATCATAACATTTACAGAATAAAACATGCGTTAGTATTCAAATCTAGCCCAATCAACATCAGATCATGCAATGATAAGTCATTTCAGCTTTTCTGATACCAATCTAACATTGTAACCAAGGTGCGCAAAATATTTCAGATCATCTCATAATCATAGCCCCTGCAACATAACATATACTTCAGATAGAAGTATTCCTTAGAAACCCATTCATTTTCACACCGTGACTTAATAATCTTCTCCTCATATGGTTTTAAGCCTTTCTCAATACCTCAGACCAAAACCACTTCAGACCAATACCTCGGACCAAATACCTTAGACCAATACCTTGGACCAAAACCTTGATTTTCCATCCCATACACACTTTTCCTTCTGTGAAAGTGCATGCATATGTATACGCTCCTTTTGTTCTGTTAACTTGCATGTATACGCTACTTGGACAAAATGAACCAGCGTATACTT
This sequence comes from Pinus taeda, assembly GCA_000404065.3. Classification (NCBI taxonomy): domain Eukaryota; kingdom Viridiplantae; phylum Streptophyta; class Pinopsida; order Pinales; family Pinaceae; genus Pinus; species Pinus taeda. Next base: position 131,980 of record APFE030527639.1, read on the forward strand.
CTTAAACCATTTCTGGAGTCTGATCTGTAATACTTTGTTGTTAACCTGCTGCAATGTGAATTGTCATCTATGTGAGTTGCCATCAAGGACAACCCTTGTATCATAATGCCAACACGATCCTATAATGATTATTATGATCTCTACACCTCATGGTTGAGATCCCTGCCTTTGGTTTTAGCCATAAATTTCATATATGTGTCTTGATGTAAAAGTCATATAAAGAACCATGATGTAATACTTGTAAAATTCAGCCATGTTTTGACTAACGGGGGTCAAGTCAATTATGTATGTAATCTAATTTTGGGCATTTGATGTAATTTTGAATCAAATATGTAACCCCACTTTGTTGGGTGATTGATGTAAGAATGAGTCCTTGGTGATAGGAAAAGTCATATTTGGTTGAGTCATAGAGCCATGTACTTCTTTGAAATTTTTCTTGAAGATTCATCATATGATTAGGGGGAGCATGGGTTCATATTCTACATATCAGACCTATAGTGATCCTCTCTACAAAGGGAACAATAAGTCTTCATTCAACATTGATCTCATAACTTTTTCCTTAATGTCAAAGGGGGAGAGTAGCTTGGTGTTTGGAGTAGAATGCTTGGAGAGAATATTGGTATGTCTATGATGTGTTTATAGGTATCTACAAGTAGTGGTGACCAAACACAAAAGTGGTTGCCATCAAGTACAACGGGGGCGATTGTTGGCATTATGACTAATGTGTTGTCCTTAATGGAAACCAACTTAATAAAGATTCCAACATGATGGTAGCATGATGATTATATAGGCTGGTGCATATGTTATAGAGAAGGAATACCAGTTCAAAAACAAAAAGATGATATAGTTAAAGTTTAGAAAAGTATACATGGGTCCTGTGAAGAAAATCCACGTACATACGCAGGTATGGTGAATCAAAGTCACATAAAACTTCTGCACCATGTTATATTCAATACCAGGGGTATTTACCATGGTATTTCCCCCTAGTAATGAACATGATAACAGATATTTGATCACGTAAAATAATACCATCGACATTACTAAGAGATTGAACCAAGGTATTGGCTAAGGCCTAACATATAAAAGGAGATGAAGATCACAATGTTAGGTGTGCAAGTGTTGGGGTATTGATGATTGGTTTGCTCTGAAATACGTGTGCACCAAGGAGTAAGATGATGGAACAGAACTATTATATCTGAAATGACTGGATATTGAATAATCTTCTTATGGTTTGATAGATATGTGATGATAATGTTATGATGTGTGTCTGTTACAATGTATGTGGAAATTTGGGTTTGACAAATGTTCTGTGGTGTAGCAAAGGTATGACTCAATAGTTACAGATTTGTATGCAGGTGTGCTTCAGAAAAATCATGTACATATGCAGATATGGTTATGGATAGTTGTGTATACGTTCTTCAGTATTGACATTTTTATACGCGAGTGTAAAGTATAAAAGGAACATTCATACACAAAAGTGTTTTATGAGGGTTAGGTACATCTACTAGGGTTTTGTAATATGAGCTGATGATAATGGTTGATTTGTTATGTTATGTTTGCTGTTGTCTGTCAATGATGTATCTTTCGTGATAATCTGTGTGTGAAAGTTTCTGGTTGAGTTGAATGGTTTATGGAATGATATGTTAACTAAAAATGATTATCTATATGTGGTTCAAATGTTTGTGATGGGGTGTATGTGTTTCAGTGATTGTTTCAGTAATGAAATGATTCAGATCAAGGGTTTAGTCTTTTGAGATCTCTATGCAAGTATGGTGAATGAGAAGCACGTACATACATGGAAGTGGTTTATAAGAGTCAAGTATATCTTCTAGGGTTTTGCAGTATTAGTTGTTATTGATATTTGATCAGTTACGTTATGTTTGTTGTTGTCTACCAATGATATTTCTTTCATGACAATCTATGTTTAATAGTTCTGGTTGGGTTGAATTGTTTATGGAATAATATGTTGACTAGAGATGATGCTACTGTGTGATGATCTATACCTGGTTCAATGATCTGTGATGGGTTCAGTATGTGATTCAGTGTGACAATGATTTATGCTCAGTTGTTCATTATTTTGAGATTTTTACCCAGTTCCTCTTAAGGAGAAGCACGTACATATGCGGGTATGACTCAGAACACTAGTGTACATATTCCGAAATATGTTTGATAAAGGTTTGCAGTAGCAGCAATTGGTTTCTGTGTTGGGTAACAATGTTAGGCTTATTGATGAGTAAATGTGCATTGATACAATCTATCCTGGTTTAGGTTGATCTTTTGTTTTAATCGATTAAGATTCAATGATTTCTTTGATGATTCATTGGTTCAATTATTTGATATAGTGATTCTTTTAAAAATTATTATTTGGCATTGGGCTTAAATGATGGTAGTGTGTCCACCCTGAAAATATGAAGAAAAATGGCTTACAGGTTTGATGGTTTGGGTCAGTGGATCTAGTATGAAATATTATGAAACATATTCCATAGAGGTGTTTAGGGTTGGATCTTTCAGTGAGGAATTTAAAGCTTCCTTCCAGTGGTAGTTGGTGAATTAGATTAGGGGGTTGGATCTCCCTTCCGGTGGGTGCCGACAAATGCGATCAAGGGGTTAGAGCTCCCTTATAGTGGGTGATTGAGAATGAGTGAAGGTTGTAGCCTTATGTAGGTGGATTCCTGCATATTGGTATGAGTCTGAACCAATACATGATTGTAAGATGTTTTCCTTTATAATAAAAGATGAAGACAAAGACGATGAAAACAATGCTTTTCTCCCACATTGTGTTTCCACCTAAAAATATTGGTGTCCTCATGTGTTGATGTGTTTCTTATGTGTGATGTTTTATTCTATTCTTACTACTCATGGTTACTGTTTAATTAAAGGCCAATGAAGTAATGACTTACTGGTTAGAGTAGAACAGATAATGAAATATATGAAAAGTTAGCTGATTGGATATACGATGTTTTCCTTCACCATAGTTGTGTACATACACTAGTTTACTTAATGACAGTAGCATACATAAATCCAAATAAGAAATTGAAATATTTAAGTGAGTTTTAAAATATTGAGTCATTGCCCCCCTCCTCTGAGTATTTTTCCCAACATTCATAATTTGACTAAGTGTGGGATCGATGAAGCTGATGTGAACAATGATGAGACTAGACTTTGATCACACACTTAAAACACTTGATGACACAACATCATAGATCATCCATGACACATGAACAACATACTTCTCCGAGCGTGAAAAATTTGCAATGAGCTACGACAAGTGCAGCACTAAAGATACACTTTGCGACAACTGTGACAACACTTGTGCGACAATGTTTAAAATTGTGGGAACGAGTGCAAAGGATGTTTACATGGTAAGATCAACTCATTTTCACAAAGATAACCCCTTGAAACCACCAAAAAAATATTTCACCTTATATTGATGAGCAACCACAGTTCACCTTGTGTTGATGATGATTGGCTGAAAGAAAGATTTCACCTTGTTTTGATGATTGGCTTAAAGAAAGCTTTCACCTTGAGTCAGTTCTATTTTCACCTTGAGATAGCTCATAGTATGTTCATGTTGAGTTAGTTCATAAGCTGAATGTTGGGAAAAATATCCTAGTGGGCATCACTTGTCATGTTTATAGCTAAGGAAAATTGGAAAAGGAATTGACAAAGGCTTTAAAAAGGAAAATAAGCACTAATTAGCATATTTTTAATGAAAATAAAGGAAATTAGGAGTAAAGGGAGGTGAAATGTCACAGGTTGCATGTGATAGGGAAATTGAAGGAAAATTAAGGAAAATGAAGAAATTAGAGGCATGAATAATAAAAATACATCAAAGCATCAGTTGGTAGCGTTTTATCAATTTAGTTGTAGAGTTAGTCTCAAAGAGGAAACAAGCACCAAGAAGAGAAGGAGATCAAGAAAGCAAAGGAAGGACAAGGAAAGAAAAGGAAATCGAGGACCAAGCAAGGAAAGGTTGGATCAAAGAGCTTCAATAGGAATACATGCAGGTAATAGATTGCATGTATGGTTTCCTAGCTAGTTTTGGCATACATGGCATTTGCATGTATATTTTGGTTTCTTTGTTTTCTGTGGCATGGATTTTTCCGGCCTTTTGACAATGGTTTCAACATTGCCTTTCCATTTCCAGATAACGATGGTGTGATGGGATTCTTTCTTGGTTGAGCTACAGATTTCTGGAAGGTTTTAGATCCGAGTGAGTTGGTCTCAGGAAAATCCCATCGGTTGGGGGTGTAGATGTCTTTCTCCAGGAAGCCCTCAATAAGTGGGTGGAGACAGGAAAATTCCTCAAGGTATGGTGAACGAATTATAAGGCATCCAAGATCTGTTTGGTTTTGTGATCTCGGGACCAATTTAGGTGACATCATGATACGGTGAGGGTGGAGGTGGTTTAACATATGGATTCCCTTGGTTATTTATGGATGGTTTTATCCCATGAGATCCCACATTCATGCTTGGAAGCAAGGGAGTGATTGGATGAAAGAAAGATTTGGTTTAGACTAATCTATGGTAGGGTGGAACTTGGAAGTCCTTAACTTGGTTGGCTTTTGTATATGGTTAATAAGAGCTAAGTTCCTCTTGCTTTAATGAGTAAATTTACTTTTTATTATGTGGCTTTAATGGTTTTTCTCTCATTTTTATTTATCCGGTTATATGTTGTTTATAAGCATGGTTAATTGGCAGATCTAAGTATGGATCTTGACACATTTCTATTAATGAATGTGTGGATAATGAATGTAATACCTAATTGGTTTTATGAAAACTATTGTGAGAAGGCAATGTTCCTTCTTTTTTATTCTCAGATAAGTTTTGAGATCATTATTTTCAAATTTGCATTCATTACTTGTAGGTTGCATGCTCACAATGCGTTTGATGGAATGTCAGTCCCAGTTGGGAGAGGTCAGGTTAAGTTTTGGTTAAATTTTTGGTTTATAATATTTGTTTCTATGTCATTTGTCATCTCTCGAAGCTTCACTAGGTTCTGGGCAAAGACCTTAGTCATGGCCTTGAAAAAAAGGCTCATAAGTCGGGGTCGCTAGCACAAAACTGACTAAAAAAGTTCACAATCGCATGGAGGTAGGCTTATTAGTGTGACTGGAGGGCTACAATGATTTGCATGCATTGACAAGGGAGCGATTGGGGCTCTAGGTCAATGAAAAAGAGAGTAATTTCATAGTCTTTTATGTGTTGACAAGGTGAAAGATATATTTCACCTTGTGTTGATGATGAACTTTGTATTGACAAGGTGAAAGCTTTCTTTTAGCTAATCATCCCCATGACATATACCAAGCATGAATGTGGGATCTCATGGAATAAAACCATCCATAAAAAATCAATTGAATCCATAGGTTAAACCACCTCCACCCTCACCCACGGGGTATTCATTTAATGAACCTCTGATATAGCACGTGTGTTCATGGCATACTAAACAATACCTTTAATTTGGTTACATATTAGAAAATACCTCTAAAAATCACACTATTTAACCCCCTATCAATATGAACTTGATACACCTTCCTAATTTAAAGAACCCCTACTTTCACTAGATATTGTAGGTTTTATCTCGAAATCAAGCACTGGAAGGCTGCAGGCCAGGTTAATTTCAAGTAACTATTTCAAACCAGACTTTTGACTAAGGTTTAGCCTCCTTAGCCTGAGAGGGCTCTCTCAAAGGGTTATTGATTTTGATTAATGATTTGAATAGATGGCTAACTCTATGGTTTGTAATTGTATATGTTTATAGGTTGAAAGATGAAGGCTGGATACCATTGGGCTATGGAGTCAAAGTATGTTTCAGTACCACAACAAGATCAGCTTAACATGAAGTCAGGGCATTCAGGATTTGAATATTCAGAACACAACACACATATGGAACCACAGCTCATAAGTGCACACAGGAAGTCAGAGCACAATCAGTGAATTTTGAGTGATTGTACACCTATGCAACTATAAACAAACTAAGGAAAGGACAACACACATTCTGAATATAAGAAATCCTTCATGAATCCTGAGTAGTGAAGCCAAAGCATTCTACCTAGCATGGAAGTCAAGGCATTATAGAGTTTGAGTGTAGAAATGACAATACAAAACAGTGAAACATAGTAAGTTTATCTATGAAGGAAGTCAGAGCATCAGTGATGAATTCTGAGTATCAGAAGTAAACACCACTGCAATGTAAGTATTGGAAAATTCCATCATAACAAGAACATACAATAGCTCTTCATGAATCTTGAGTTGTCTAAGTAGAAACCTGCATTAGGTTAAAAATATACACAGTCTGCACATAGAGCAACAGCTGAGCCAAAAAGTCTCCAAACCTTTGCTAATTCGACCTCATGCTCTATATAAAGCATTTACAAATAGGATTCCATCATCCCTCATCAAGAGAAATCGAATTTTCCATCAGTGACACCTATTCTAACCATAAAACAAACCATTAATTAGAACTAGCTGTTAACTAGGAGTGCTAGTGACCTAATACAACTAGGAGTGTAACTACTTATTATGATTCAACAACCTTATCTGAGCATTTAAAGAATTCTTTGACACCTAAAACTCCATGAAGTCGAATTTGATGAAGCCTCCCACGTGGTCACCCAACTGCTGATGACAAACCCTAGAAATTAAGGAACATGTTTCCCTGTTTTTTAGGTTTAGATCCTTGAAAATTGCAGAGCCTTTATCTCTTCATCCATGACACATTTTACGAAACTGAAGGAGGTTTTTGTAGCCCATGTTGTCTAGAACAAAAACCTCTCTTGAGTTTTTAAAACATTCCTCCAGCTGTTCAGAATATGTCCTTGAAAAACACGTGGCAAACAGGAAAAAATCCGTTTTCTGAAAGTAGGGTCTCAATGAAAGCTTATTATCTCCCAACTGAAAACACTTATGAATAAATTGAGATAGGTTATTGTATTAGGAGAGTTGATTAAGATAAACCTCCATCATAATTCCAAAATACCCTTTCATGTGACCAAAAACGGATCTTGAAAAAGACTGCTAAAACCAGAAGACAAAGCTTGACTTTCAGCAGTTTCGTAGCGCAAGTTTAACCATAAATTCCTCCCACCTCAGAATAAATTTGAAGAAATTGAAAGAGGTTTTTGTAGTGCAGCATGTTAGGAATAAAAGCCCCTTTAATTTTGCAAAATTAAGTTCTCAGCTACTCAGGAAAGCTTTTATAAATTGACTAGTAAAAGCAGAAAACAGAGTTTTTATGCTAAAACAGGCTGCTACAGGGGTTTCGTAGCGCGCTACGAAAACTCTTAGTTCAGTGATTTCGAAGCTAGTTTGAAAATTTCTCCAAAGTAATGTGAGATATGACTTCCAAACTCATGGTGAGGCTTCTAAGACATGGAATGAGGCTGTCAGACTTTGATGGAAAAGAGATATGACCTTGAAACACTTCTAACCTTATGACCTAACTCTTAAAGCATGAAATGACCTAGAGACCCTTTAACACCATGAATAAAAGAAGGGTTTGTAAATGAGAATGACACTAATTGTGATGAGCTGACTCAAAACTTATAAGACTATGATTAGAAACAAGGCAACTTACCAAAGCTTAGAGACAAAGATTTTAGGGTGATAACAGTAGGTATATATTTTTTCATTAACTTTGAGCTCCATTTTTTATACCTACCAATATAAAAACCCTTTTTACCCTTATTATATCCTCAATATATTATGTCACTTTTTCCTCAATATATATCTCCCAATATGGATTTACATGATATGGTATTATTCTCCTAGTGAAGCCCTGTGCCCTCACCATACCATGATCTCACTGAAATTAGTCTCGAGATCACAAAACCAAACTGAGCTTGGATGCCTCAGAATTCCTTCACCATCCCTTGAAAAATTTTCTTATCTCCACCCACGTATTTAAGGCTTCTTGGAGAAAACCATTTCCACCCCCAACCCCTGGTATTATCCTGAGATTAGCTCACCCAGATCCAAAGCCTTTCAGCAATCCATAGCTCAACTGAGAACAAATCCTATCACACCATGGCTATCCGAAAATGGTAAGGCACGGCTGAAACCACTATCAAAAACTTAGTAAAATCCATGCCACTAACAACAAAGAAACCAAAATACATACATGCATATTCTAGGCATGCCAAAACCAGCTAGGAAACCATACAAGCAATTTGTTACTTGCAAGTATTCTTGTTGAAACAGTTTGATCCAACCTTTCCTTGCTTGGTCCTTGCTTTCCTTTGCTTTCCTTGTCCTTCCTTTACTTGCTTGATCTCTTTCTCTTCTTGGTTATCTTCTCCTCTCTTAGACTGAATCTAAATCTGAACTGACAAAAGTTACACACTAATCCTCAGAAGCCTTTTTATTAATGAGGCCTCTATTTTCTTCAAATTTCCATCATTTTTCTTCAATTTTCTTGTTATGAAACCAACTCACAAAAAGATAGAAAAGATAGATCAAAGACCTAGAAATCAACCTCTTCGAGGGGGCAACCTCCTTTACATTACACTACTGAACAATTCTTGGATGATACAAATGAAAATACCTCTTTCTATATATAGGAGTCTAAGGGGTCATAATATAATCAAAGCCGACATAAAAATAATAATGTAAGGACACAATAATAACAATAGTGGGCTTCTATGGGGCACAATAATAAAAATACAGAGACTACATGGGCACAACAATATAATAAGGGGGTTGTACTAATAACAATAAGGGTTACTCTAGTAGTATAGGGACCTAACATGCCCCTCTCTTTCAAAAAGTGTTGTCCTCAACACTTGAGTAGTTCTTGATGCTTCTGTATAAAATTCTTGTCCTCCCACGTGGAATCTTCAACGAGTAAGTTCTTACACTTGATGAGATACTCTGAAATTGATCGATTTCGTAGTTGTCAGGTTCTTGTTTCTGTGACTGCTCCAGGTTCCAATGTGACTTTTCCTTCCTCGTCAAGTTCTGGAAATATTGTTTGAACTTGGATCTTCTGCAACTTTTGAATGAGTTCCCACCCGACTTTGACATTCTTCCATTCATCACTTGCTCCGTTTATCGAATTTGGTTGGATAATTATACCAACCTCTAGCATTTCTACAACCATACGTTCAATTTCACTCTTTTGGGCATATGGATATCTGTAAGGCCTGATGTTTGGAGGAACACTTCCTAGAATCAAATGAATAGCATGATCATGATCACAAATAGGTGGGAGGCCTTTCGAAGTCTCAAATACCTTGGAATGTGTTGGGCCGTGCAACAGATATAAATTTACCCTTGATTACATTATCTTTTTCCTTCTTTTTATGCATTTGTGCCATGATATAATAAAGTTTTGATAGAATTTCGATAGAAAGTGAACGAAACTGCTTCTGATATGATTTGGCTATCAAAACTAACTTTCGTTGCTTTTTATGCAGAAATTGGAAAATGGGACAATTGTTGTTCAAACTATTGAACAACAAAGGCTAAACAAGGAGAAAAGAGCGTGTCTTATGCGGTCAGTTGAGAAGTGAATCAGAAGGATCAGCACAAGATGAAATATTGCTCTGATAATATAATTTGGTCGTGAATTCCTCAGGATCTTCTGATCTTGAGGAATCACGGTTATCTCTTTTCCTCTTTGGCTATAAGAGGGGAAAAACAAATAGAAGAGAATGAACTTTAACTTTAACTTTCACATTTTTACTTCAGTTGTAATTGTAAGAGACAGAGTGTTATTCTAAAAGACACATTGTTCCTCTAACGATATTCGAAGTTAATGAGTAATATATAATTCGTGTTTCCGTTTGATCGATATATTCTGAGTAACTAGGCAGGAACCACTGACATATTGGGCCTAGTCACTGGTGAATTTCACTGCTATTCCTTGTGTTATACTTTTACCTTTTTACTGCAAGTCTAATTACTTTGTTTTATAGTTTCATGATTGATCAAATTGATATATAAATCACTGGTGTTGAGTTTGTGCATTCAACGCATTCATTCTTATTTCTGTTGATTGGTTTCATTTATTTATGTCTTAGATTGATTCAATTATTAGAAAAGAGTTATTTTATATTAATTGAAATCCAAAGTATTATTGGTTAGATCAAGTGTATTATTGTTATGCAGAAGTTTCTATTTCAGCCGAAAGAGCTTTGTTATCACTACAGTGCACTTGGTTGATGTGCTTATGACTTGTAATTGCAATTAAAGCTTTTTGATTAAGATTGAGTTTTGGTGCTTGAATATTTTAATTTCTTTGAAGTTACAAGTTTGGTAGTTTATGATTTGATCCGTTTACTCTTGTATTGAAATCAATACGTTATCTTAAAGAATTACTCTTGTTAGATACAATTGTAGGTTTTAACCCCGTACAAAAATTACCTGCATGTGAATTATAAAACACAGAAAAATAAAACAATGCAAGAGCGTAACACATAAAACACATATACACAGAGATTTTCCTACTGGATCCCAAAACCGGGACTACCAGCTTGATTTTTCATTATGTTCCTTTCAATGTTACAATACATATTTATACATGCCAAAGCATACAATACCATGGACCGAAAACCATCGTGTTCAATACTATGGACCGAAAACCATCGTGTCCAATACCATGGACTGAAAACCATCGCGTCCAAAAAACATGTGCGAAAATCATGCACAAAACCATAGGTGGGTCTGCCCAACCTAACATAGGATCCAAAACCAAAATTTTCCGGGGTACTACGCCGGACTCCATAAAGTGGGGTTACGGGTGCCCTTCAAACCCCTTGTTAACTACGTGGAAAGAATATAACACAACCCAACATTCTCCCACTTGTTGTTTTCTTTCCACAGGGGGTCACAAGAGAGATTAGTCATTTTCTCAACCCTGAAATGCTCATTGTCTCTCTACACCAAAAGAGCTTTTCCTAGCTCATAGATTTTGTCAATGCATCTGCAGTATTCTTCAAAGTGTCCACCTTTACCGGCAACACCTTTTTATCTTCTATCATATCCCTCACAAAGTGATACTGAACATCAATGTGCGTTGTCTTTGAATGATATGCAGGGTTCTTTGCCAAGAAAATTGCACTTTGGCAGTCATAGTTTATCCTTATAGCTTCCTGTACTAACCCCATACATGAACACAATCTCTGCAACCAAACTGCTTCCTTGCTTGCATGAGTGGATGCCATGTATTTTGCCTCTGTAGTTGATAGTGCCACTACAGATTGTTTTTTACTCATCTAACTGACTGCACTTCCAAATAGGTTAAACACATACCCACTTGTAGATCTTCTCTGATCCAGATCCACAGCCCAGTCTGCATCAACAAAACCACGAATATCCAACACTCTATCCAATCTTGGTATTCCTTGGTAGCACAGAGCATAATCATTAGTGCCATGCAAATACCTGAAAACTCGCTTCACTGCTGTCCAATGCACCTTTCTCGGTTTTGACATAAACCTATTCAATACTCCCACTGCATGTGTAATGTATGGTCTAGTAAAGACCATTTCATACATCAGGCTACCGGCTGCACTTGCATATGGAACACAGGGCATGTCCTCTTCCTCTTCTTGTGTCTTGGGACATTGTTCAACAGATAACCTCACACCTGGGAATAACCTTTTGCTACCAACCGAGCTTTGTATTTCTCCACTTTTCCTTCTGCATTTGTCTTATTTTTGAACACCCATTTGTTGCTAATGGGTTTTCTTCCAGTCGGTAACTCCACCAGATCCTAAGCCTCATTTTTGTGCAAAGATGCCATTTCATTAACCATGGCCTCTTTCTAGAGTTTTTGATCCTATGAATCTTCTGCTTCCTTAACAGTTCTGGGATCATCATCAGTAATAGATAAAGCGAAATTTGAATAGAAAGCAGATGGACTATACCTTTTAGGCTGCCTTCTTTCTCAAACTGATCTTCTCACAGCCGGAGTTTGTGGCTCTTCATCTTCTGATTCCTCCTCTGCTATAGAGTCTGATTCTTCCTCCTTTATCTCAAACTCTATCTTCTCAGGTTCCTTTCGTTGGACTTTATATCTAATAAAATCTTTCACCTCTCTGAACACTACATCTCGGCTATACACAACCTTCCGTGTGACTGTTCCAAAGCTTATAACCCTTTAAACCATCTTTATACCCAATAAAGATGCACTTTTCAGATTTGCTATCCAACTTGGTTCATTTCTTCTTTGGAACATGTACATATGCATCACATCCAAATACCCTCAGATGTGAAAGAGAGGGTTTCTTACCAGTCCATACTTCTTGTGAAGTCTTATCCTCCAACGCTGATGAAGGTGACCTGTTGACCAGGTAACATGCAGTATCCACCGCCTCTGCTCAGAATTCCTGTCCTAACCCGGCACCACTGAGCATGCTTCTTACCCTTTCCATCAACGTCTTATTCATTCTTTCTGCAACTCCATTTTTCTGAGGTGTGTACGGAGTAGTCTTTTGTCGTGCTATACTACACTTCTTACAAAATTCTTCAAATTCCTTACTGTAGAAATCTCCACCGTTATTTGTCCTCAGTACCTTTATCTTCTTCTCTGTTTGGTTTTCCACCAGATCCTTAAATTTTTTAAACCTGTCAAAGACTTCAGATTTCTTCTAAGGAAATATATCCATGTATTCCTTGAGAAGTCATCTATAAATGATACATAGTACACAGACTTATCCAATGATGGAACCTTCACAGGTCCAAACACATCACTGTGCACAAGTTCTAATATCTGTTTTGCCCTCTTACTACCAGAGGGGAAACTCACCCGATTCTACTTCCCGTATACACAATTTTCACAGAAATAAAAATCTAGAGAGCTAATACTCATACTTTCTACCATACCTTTACCATGAAGTATCCGAAGGCCCTTTTCTTCAATATGTCCAAGCCTTTGATGCCACAACATGGTCTTCTCTCCAGAGACCACTAGATTTTCTGCTCCACTTTGAGGAACCACAGAACTATTGCACCCATCAATAATAGTGCTACCTTGTATCTTGTACAGAGTTCCAATCCGAACTCCCTGCATCAATACCAGTGCTCCCCGAACCATCTTGCAGGTATCCTTTTCGAACACTGTTTTTATACCTGCATCATCCAACTTGCTTACAAAAATCAGATTTCTAGCCAATGCAGGAGTATGCAGAACACCCGGAAGTGTTCTAACCCTTCCATCTTGCAAATTCAACATTACTTTTCCGCGACCAATGATTCTATTCTTTCTATCATCCCTTAAGAAGACATCACCATCATTGTATTTCTCATACTCGTAGAACCACTCTCTATGGGGAGTGAAGTGAAAGGATGCATCTGAGTCAATCAACCATGCCTCGTGATCTACATGTGTACTTGAAGAAGCTAAGTACACATCCCCACCTTCATCTAAAGTGGTTTTCACCTTTGTAGAAGGAGCATCCTCAGATCCCTTTCCTTTATCAGGAGCTTTAGATTTACAGTGCCTTTTGTAGTGCCCTTCCTTTCCGCATTTCCAGAAAACCACCTTTACTAGTTTTCTTGGAGATTTAGATCTCCCTCTAGATTTAGATCTCCCACTCGATGACTTATTTTTGTTTTTGTTCTGGGACCGTCCTTATATAGAAAAGGCATCACCATTCTGGCTTTCTGTATTTTTCCGTCTCATCTATTCCGTCAGTAAGGATGAGACTATTTCATCAAAATGCAAGGCAGTTGCATTGCTACCTATACCCACGAATCTGGTAGAGAGCACAACAAATTGATGCACTTATCTTCATTTGAAATTTTGATATCAATAGATGTTAATTGACTTACCACAATATTAAATGTGTTCAGATGCTCTGTCACCGAGTCTCCATCTTTCATTCTCAGGTTATACAACTTTTTTCGCAAGAACAGTTTATTCACCAGAAACTTAGATTGGTACAAAATCCCTAACTTGTCCCATAAAGCCTTCGCCGTAGCTTCCCCTAATACATTCAACAATACTAAATATGAGACACAGAATTGTATTGTACTTTTTGCCTTCTTGTCCAACTTCTTCCATTCTTCATTGGACACTCTCGTTGGTTTAGTACCTGGATCTACCGCGATCCACTGATCTTTATCCACCAATAGACCCTCCATCTTGAGTTTCCACAACTCAAAACTTTGACTATTAAATTTCTCAATCTTTATCTTTCCACTTCTCGCCATCTTCTTTCACCACTAAAATCGATCTTGTAGATTTGCCACTGAACAGGGTCTACCACAGGCTCGAACGAAACCCCTCAGCAACACAGGCATCCCCTTGAAGCCAAAACTGCTCTAATACCAAATGTAAGCTTTAACCTCGTATAGAAATTACTTGCAATCAAATTCTAAAACACAGAAAAATAAAACAATGTGAGAGAATAACACATAAAACACATATACATAGAGATTTTCCTACTGGATCCCAAAACCGGGACTACTAGCTTGATTTTCATTATGTTCATTTCAATGTTACAATACATATTTATACATGCCGAAGCATACAATACCATGGACCGAAAACCATTGCATCCAATACTATGGACCAAAGACCATCGCATCCAATACCATGGACCGAAAACCATGATGTCCAAAAAAACATGTGCGAAAATCATGCACAAAACCATAGGTGGGTATGCCCAACCTAACATAGTGTCCAAATCCAAAATTTTCCGGGGCATTGCCCCGGACCCATAAAGTGGGGTTACGGGTGCCCTTCAAATCCCACGTTAACTACGTGGAAAGAATATAACACAACCCAACAACAATGATTTCCATCACTTGCACATATTGTGTACACTCTTGAAACAAAAAGACTTACCTAGGTAAATAATTAATGTGAGACATTTAGGAGTTCTAAAAGACACCTTCACTACAACAAAACCCTGTGAACAACATCCATTTTTTCTTCTTTTTTTGTGTCTAGAGTCCATTTTTGGTGCTATTTGTGTCTATTTATAAAATATGGTGCAAAAATTGATGCAAAGTTTGCATCGGGTTTTTCACCAAGCCTTACCTCAAGTTTAGCACCAGGTATTGTAATAGGTTTTGCACCAGATTTTACACCAGGTTTTACGCTAGTTTTTCTGTCATCCTTTGCACCATGTTTTGCATCAAGTTTGGCACATAATTTTGTTTTACCAACTTTTTCATCCTCTATTGCATCCACTTTTTGCGCCTACACTTGCGTCAACTTTTACATCATCTTTTGCATCATTTTATAAATCATTTTTTGCATATTTTTTGCATCCTCTTTGTGCCAAGTTTTGCATTGAGGTTTGTGTCTAGTTTTTCATCTAATTTTGCATCTATTTTTCTTGCATCAAATTTTACATCTTGTTTTGCATCCATATTTACATCCTCTTTTTCATCTATTATTGTGTCCATTATTGTATCCATTTTCTTGTGCCATAATTTGCACCTAGTTTGACACCTCCCTTTGCACCCTTTTTTGCTTCGAAATTTGCATCCACAATTGCATCCTCATATACATCTAGGTTTTCATCAACTTTTACATCTATTTTTGCATCCATTTTTGTATCCACTTTTGCATCAAGATTTGCATAAGGTTTTGTGTCTCATATTGCATCTATTTTTGCATCGAATTTTGTTGCATTAATTTTTGCATCCTATTTTACATCCATTGTTGCATCCAGTTTACACCCACTTTTATATCCCTTTTTGTATCTTATTTTGCATCTTCATTTGTTTCTTTTTTTGCATCTATCATTACATCAACTTTTTTTGTGACACAATTTGTACCATGTTTTGTACTTACTTTTGTACCCGTGCTTTCTTCCAATTTTGCATCCATATTCGCATCTTCTTTTGCATAAAATATTGCATCTATTTTTGCATCCATTTTGTGTTGGGTTTTGTCTCATTTTGTATCTTTTTTTTCATGTACTTCCATTGCATCCATATTTTGCATCCAAATTTTTTTATCCTGTTGCATCCGTGTTTGTATCCACTTTTACATCCCTTATAGCATATTGTCTTGTATCTAAGTTTGCGTCTTTTTTTGTGTCTGTTATTACATCCACTTTCTCACCCACTTTTATTGTGCTATGATTTGTGTCATATGTTATGCCTATCTTTGCAACCCACATTTTCTTCTACTTTTGCATCCACATTTGCATCCTCTGTTGTGTCAAAGTTTGCATAAAATATTGTTTATGTTTTTGCATCTTATTTTGAATCTACTTTTACATCCACTTTTGATTCATCCAATTTTGCGACTAAAACAATGTAAATTTTGAAACGAGAACTATAAACTCAAAACGGGAACTCTGGCAAAAAAACCCTGAAAAAACATAAAAAACAGTGTTAAAAACGAAAAGCATTTACGCTGGAATAATACTTTTTTTGTGTTGGGAAATTTTCAACATGTTTTAAAAATGGCGGTGAAAACCAATTTTTTGCGCAAAAATTGTCCAAAAAACACTCTCAAAACAAAAAGTGTTAATGCTGGGAAAACAATCTTTTATTTTTTATTTATTTTTTTTTTCTTCTCAAAAGTAAAATTTCAACATTTCGAAATAATGGCGTAAAATATTTTATCATGACCCCGAAAAACATTAAAATTTAAAAAAAAAATGAAAACATAAGAAAAAAATTAAAACAATGAAAAAACACAAAACAAAAAAAAGTTAAAAAAAAATTAACAAAACATAAATAAAACATATACTAAAAAAATAAATAAAAAAATCAATCATAAAAATATAAAAAAACAAAGTATGATAAGAATTAAAAAAAAAAAAAAAAAAGAAGAAGAAGAAGAAGAAGAAAGAAAAGATGGAAAAAAAAAATTATTTTGTAACCATAAAAAAATTGGCAAAAGAAAAGATTTAAAATAAACTAAAATTAAGTAGGTAAAAAAAAAAAAAAAAAAAAAAAAAAAAAATTAAAATTAAAAACAAACTAGATTTAAAATAAAAATAGAATTAACAAAAAATTATAAAAACTACTGAAATTAAGATTAAAATGTTGATACTAAAAAAACAAATATAAAAATATATAAAAAGACAAAATACAAAAATACAAAAAGTCAAAAAAAAAAATTATCACATTAAAAATCATTAAATTTATTTTATTTATTATTTTTTAAACAAATTAATATTTTTTATTTAAAATTAAAAAAAAAAAAATTAATAGTTTTTTGAACGATTTTTTCTTATTAAAAAAAATAAATTGTTTTTCTTATGATATTGAAAATTATGAACAACTGATAACAATGTCAATAATTATAACGATAATGATAATAAAGATGATGGCGATGACATGAATTATGATTGTTACGATGATGACAATGCTGATAAAGACAATGGGGGTGACAATAACAATGATGATGACAATGCTAATGACCTTGGCCATTCTTCACAATTTTTAAATGTCGTGATGGTCATAATCATAATCATTGTCTTTGGCGTCGTCTTCCAAGTCATCATCATCTGATCAACATTATCATTATTTTCATCTTGGTCATCATCAACAACAATAATGACATGAATGATGATTATGATGTTCATGATAAAGATGACAACAATTATGATAAAGATTATATTAATTATGATGACAGAGATGATGACAATTATAATGACGATGATAATGGTAGTGATGATGATGATTATCAATCATCTCTAAAAAATAAAGTTATTATTTATCTTGCATATCATGTATCCTAACAACCCTTTTCGGTCACTCGTAACATTTTTTGGGTTGATGATATTTCTTACGATACATAAAATTATGAACAATTGATGACAATGTCCATAATGATGATGATGATGATGATGATGACATGAATGATAATTATGACAATAATGAAATGATGAAAATAATAATTATGACGATGATGATGATGATGGTGATGATGGTGATAATGAAGATGATGACACTCCCTCTAAACTACAGAGGTACTCATAATGAGACAAAAAAGTACTCTCATGTTGAAATATTCATATAAGAAGGGATCTGGATTGATAAGCATCAATGATGATTTACATCATCATAGCCAACATTGTCAAAATAGCAACGCCTTGACTAACAACTTCTATCTCTCCATTATATTAGATCACAATGTTGGGAGGCATAAATTTGGACACCACTACCTCTCTAGGCACTTACCCCACCAAGATGTTCACCAGGTATGTCCTCACATAATCATTTCCTAATCCACTATCATAATATTTGACACCAGGAAATGTCGATCCTCATGAATATCCTTATCATGGATTAATGTACTTGACTTATGGCGGTTAGTCCTAGTCAAAGTACAAATTCTCAAAGAATAGTGGTCCCAAATGTTTATCTAATCCACCATTCTCCCTACTGGTGTCTTTACTAGGCTTATGACTATTAAACCTGGCCATAGTACCTGACACATGGATAATATGGTGTCTACCCTCACTCCCTTTCAACCAGAGAGCAGACATCCACAAGCATAATATTTTCTCAAGAATACCAATCATTTTCATAGAGAATAACATCTTTAATTTTTTTTCATCGCATGATGTCTTTATGATTAAGCATTCATAGATTTGTGGAAAAATATTTCCCCTTTTTTAATTTGTGATGAAATAAAATCAATAGCCAAAATCATTAAATATACACTATAATGATTTATTTAGGTCTAAACTCTAGGGTTGAAGTGAAAAATCATGTAAATGTTATATCTATGAGTTGTGCCAAACTTATGAAAACCTTATTCTGTAAGTCCTATATATAAGAAAAAGAAAGAAAAATAAGGCCCAAAGAATGGGAACTCATGCATTCACTCCCTCTTTGGAAAACATATGAATATATACACTCCTAGTCACACTTGATCACATGTTTGTGATGGTTAAATCATGAAGTCCTCTTTTCCCTTTGCATTTTCACTTCATCATTTAAGCACCTAATTGAGGATCTAGGGAATGTTTCTTGCCTAAGGATTTCATGTCTACTCTTGCTTTACTTATGTCACACTATTGTCAATTTATGTGAAGGAGTGAAATACATAAGTTTGTGGAGTTATTGGAACAGTGTATTAAGTTAGTCACCACACACACATGTATTACATCTCATTGATCCACATGTGTGGTTTGGAGACTCATTGCTTGAAAACTTTAATGGAGAATACTTTAAGGCTTTAATGGTATAGCTTACAAAATATCTTGTTAAACATTGTGATTCATCCTTTCTTTCCCTCGAGACACTTGATAATATTGAAGTCACTCCAAATAATCCATAGAGATGGAGAGTATACAATATTTGTTCTGGAAATAGACTTGAGAAATAGAGGTTTTCAATTTGTGACATTGGCGTCATAGACATTGGATACATGGTAGTAGTTCTCGATGTCAATTAACTAAAATTGTATTGTCATAATGTGAAAAGAGGTAAACATATTGGTAACCTTGATGTCTTGATCATTCCAAATGATGACCATTCCACCCAAGTATCTCTAAGCATCAATCACTACTACTTGGAAATTCCTCCCCCATTTGCTAATTATATGAGGTAGAACCTCACTTAATATTTTTGTTTCTTATATCAACATTATTGATGGGTGCTCTACATACCATTTTTATTTTAGGAGTCTTTGTTTTCCTTTACTATTGAGACCCCTCATGTTCCATGAGACTATTTTGATCAAGAATTTCCACAGAAAGGAAGTATAATGTGACTAAAAAAAACATGTTTCAAGATTTAAGTGCTTGGACAATTCCACTTCGTGACTTGTATATTTCCTTAACCTAGGACTGAATGGTGAAGTTAATGGCATTAAGGGAAATTGACTAATGAAAATCTAAAAAAGAGGTGACTTTTGAGTTTATCGCATACAAGTTAATATACTAAAAGAAAATGTCCAAAACAATTTCATCAAGCAATAAATCATTACATTATAAAATACAATCTATAAACCTTTTGGGAATGTTTTGCTAAACCATGCTAAAAAACGAACATATTTAATATTAATATTTAAAAATAATATGGACAATAACCCATTTTGATAAACTAAATAACATGTTATCAAGCCTAAGAAATTTCACTAACAGAAAACTAAAAAGCATGCAACTAATGGAAGTGACCACTCAAGGCCACCATAAGACAATTAATCTATTAAGACCAAGACTAATGGGGACAAAGATCTACAAAAGACAAAGGCAAACCTATTTTAACTTTATTGTTTTATTAGGTTCAAGTTGAACATCTCAGATATAATGAAGAGCATAATTAGTTTTATTGCATTATGAAAACCCAAGCACATTCTATAACTTAGCAAGGAAGAGATATATAATACCCATCTTAGCGACATAATACATGGCATTAAGTTAATTTTTTATATATATAATTTAAACTCCTATCATAAAATCACAAATTTAGCATGAATGGAATTTTTAAAATCCAATTTTATAAAAACAAAATATAACTTTTCTTATAGAAAAAAAATACCAGAAACTAAATATATTTTTTTAGAAAATCAAAAAAATACTAAAACTAAATATATATTAAAAAACCTAAAACATAAGCAAACTAGAATTTGAATTTGACACTCTTGTTCACTTTCGGAAACTCATATGGTGGAATGTGATCTCTTTATCCTCATCTTTATCTTTTTCCTAAAAAATAAAGCATACAAAAGTGGGAAAGAGCCATAAAGCATCGAGAAGCTTTTTCCGAAGCACAAAAGCATCTAAAAAGTGGAAAGGGCCATTTTTATAAGAGGAAACATTATTCACCCAAAATATTTTGCTCAAATTTAACTAATGAGGAATTTTGGGAATCTTCATAGCCTTCACTTTCCTATATATTGGAGGCTTGGCCACTCAGAAAATGATGGGAATTCTTGTATTGTCACATTGTTGAGAGAGGGAGAGTTTTGGAGCTAGGAGTTGGGGGAGGTCTTGCTGCAACTATCCTCAAACTCCTTTATTAATATAGATCAATTGTTTTTCCTTTCATATATTTCTATTCATTCTTTACTTTTATAATTTAACTAATGAATGTATGGGATTTTGGTTTATATTTATTTATTCAACAATATTTATATATTTCTTATAGTTTTGATTATCAAGATATTACGCTGTAAAGGTTGCTTTATTCTCTCTCTTATGTGTAGGACCAAGCTTTGGAGCTAGTTAGGAGTGCTTCCTAGCTATATTAAAAACTCCAAGAAGACCTGCATGCGAGGAATCATAGGAATTCCTTCTCTTTTTCTTAATCTATACTCTACATCTTGATCTACTAAGAATCTTGAGCCTTAGAACAACCTTTCTTTTAATTGGTCTGTCCTAGGTTTCTGGGATAAACTAAGAGGGTTTTATGTTCATATAATCGTGCATTAAATCATACAACAAAATGATATTTAGAAACTATAATATATTTCACTATGTAAATGAAATTAGTAAAATGAATCCATATAGGGGGTCATAAATGGAAATAAAAGTAAAACTCTAAACAAGAAGCCAAAAGTGGATGTAACCATGGATGCAAAATTGGGAGTATAATTGGATGTTAAACTAGCCATAAAAACAATATGCAAACAATAACACAAAGAGGGTTTTAAAGTAAAAGTAAAAAATTGTGCAACAGTAGACATAAAGAAGGGAACAAAATAGGGCATACAAAAGGATACCAAATTGGGCACAAACAAGGATGAAAAAGTGGACACCAAAATGAGGATGCAAAGAATGGTGTAAAATTAAGATGCAAAATTGGGTGCAAAAAGGATGTAAGAAAAGACACAAAACAAGATGCAAAATGGGACTAAAAAATGCTGAAACCAAGAATGCCAAAAATAATGCATAACTATATGAAAAATCAAACTAAAATCTAGGTGCAAAATGAGATGCAAATGTGGACACACAAAATGTGGCAGAAAAAATGATGCAAAATTAGATACCAAAAAGGACGAAATTTTGGACATAAAAAATGGTGTAAAATTGGACACAAAAGAAGAAAAATGATTCAAAAATTGGCATAAAAATGGCTCAAATTTGGATGCAAATTAAGATGCAACATTGAATGTAAAATGAGGTGCAACAAATGATTCAAAACTTGGTGCAAAAAAAAAATGCAGAAGTCGACTAAAAAATGGCTCAAAATTGAACGCAACAATAAACACAAAATGGGATGCAAAGGTGGACGCAACACATGGTTCAAGATAGGATGCAAATTTAGATGCTGAAAAGGATACAAAATTGGATGCAAGAAATGGTGTTAAAAATGAAGCTAAATTGGATGCAACAAATGATGCAAAATTAGATGCAAAATATGGTGCAAAATAAGATACAAAAAATGGAGACAAATAAAATGCAAAAGTGGATGCAAAAAATGGTGCAAAATGCATGTGAAATTTGGCATTAAATCAGATTCAACATATGGTGCAAAATTGGATGGAAAAAATGGTGTAAAAAAAGGCAAAAAAGATGGTGCAAAAATAGATGTAAAAATAAGTACAAAATTAGAAGAAAAAATGGCATAAGACTAGATGCAAAAATTGGCTTACACTGGATGTAAAAAAGGCATCAAATCAGATGCCAAATATGGTGTAAAACTTGATGAATATTATGACACAAAACTAGAATCAAAGAATTGCCCAAAAGAGGAAGAAATAAATGATGCAAAAAATGGGACAAAACTAGAAGCAAAACCTGTTGTAAAACCAAATGCAAATCTTCGTGCAAAATATGATGCAAAATTTGGTGTAAAGAAAGGTGAAAATTTTGGTGCAAAATAAGATGCTTTAAAAATTTTACAATAGAGACAAATTTAGCGCTAGGCTGCTCATCCCAATTGAGAAAAAAAGGCACTAAAATCTGGTGCTAAATATGACACAAATTGCTTATTTTGTTGTAGTGCTTATATGCGCCTAACATTTTGGCGCCGTTTCCGGGGAGAGTTTCTATTTCACAGAAGGTGTATGTTTGATATTTGTTTTGTGTGAAAGAATTGGGTATTAAAAACATAAGGTAAGAACCTGCATACGAGTAAGTAAAGTGCTTGCTCATTTGCCTGCTTTTCAGCACAATTGCGTAGGACTTGAAGTAGAAATAAATGTTTGATATTTGTTTGCTGTGAAAGAATTGGGTATTAAAAACAGAAGGTAAGAACTTGCATACGAGTAAGTAAAATGCTTGCTCCTTTGCCCGCTTTTTAGCAAAATTGCGTAGGAATTAAAGTAGAAATGAATGTTTGTATTTCTATATGAATGACTAAGAAGAAAAGAGTAGAAAAAGATATAATTCTTCTGCCCAGATATAAAAAATATAAGGGACCGGTGACCCTTGGACAATCAACCTTCATTGACGAAATCATAAGGAACGTTGAGTCTCAGTCATCAGTGGGACCCCGAATTGTTTCTACAAGAAATCTTATTGTAACCCTTCAGGCCACAGGGTTACCATCTGTAGCTGACGCTGAGATTCACAGAAATACTGAAGGGTCTGAACAGAGTTTTTAGAACACTGAAAATTTATAGTATAGCCCTTTACAAGAAGGGAATCCTTGCAATCTCTGTGAAGAAGAAGGAGAAACAGGTAGTGTTGAAAAGATTAAATCATCAGAACCCAAATCTCTTGAAATAGTGGTTGAACAGAGGACACCCCATATTCCAGACCAAGGTAGTGCTGTTAAAATCATTCTAAAAGTCTCTTTTGAAACCCATAGGAACAAATCTCCAGCACCAGAAATCCATGAAGGATATTGGCATATTTTTGACCAAATGGCTCATAATCTGCGACAACCTTAGACCTATATATTACAATACCCTATTGTTGATACAACTGTTAATTTTCCCATGAAAGCTATTCCATTACAGAATATTCCTACATTTCATGGGCTAACTTCAAAGGATCCTGATGCATTCTTTTTTGATTTCGATGCTTTATGTAGGGGTTATGATTACACTACCAACCCCCAGAAGCTGAAACTATTCCTCTCTACTCTGAAGGGAGCAACGATGCGTTGGTTTATGGGGCTTGTGGAGGTACCATTAATGACTAGGACCGAATGAAAACAACCTTTCTAAAAAAATACCAAGATTATTGCTGAACTAGAGAACTGAATGATGAAATCTTTCAAATGGTAGCTAAGACTAACGAGACTCTTGAAGAATATGTGGAATGTTTTCAATATAATCTGAAAATATCTCCTTATGCAAATTTGCCTCCTGAAATTCTTAAAGCTACGATGATCAAAGGTACAAAAGACCAATGGGTAGAAACACTAAATTTAATGGGGAAGGGTGATATTTATCAAGAGGATTATGACAATATTATACAATTATGCATCGGGCATTTTAAAGGCAGTACAAGGCTGAAACCAACTGGGCGTGATGTGATCACCAGAGACAACAAAACCCCAGAAGGAAGCATTACACGAGTTGAAATTGACAATCTGCTAGAAGATTTCAAGACTGATATCTTGGGGACCCTGATGACACAATTGGATATCATGAAAGCCAAACAAAATCAGGCCGAAGCAGAACATAATCTGGCTATTTTCTGTCCACGTTACAGAAAGAAACATAATCATAGAGAATGTTCATTAGATATTATACAAACATGTGCCATTTGCACTAAGGATCATGCTACAGAAAGTTGCCCATCACTTCCTGGATTAAAAGCAGTTTTCAAGGAAGCAGAAGAGGAAGTGGAACCAGTATATCTGTTGAACCAACACCGTCAATGGCAAGCACGTCCGACAGGTATGCCTATAGAACCATCTTCTTTCTTTCCTTTTTTCGCAATTTAATTCTGAGTAGTATTCAGGGGCAACATGGAAAAACCAGCCACCTTTCTCTGCTTGGCCACCTCAAGCATTTTCTATGCCACCGTGGCCCAACCAATCAAATCCAAACAATAATAGGCCAAATTCCTCTTACCCTCCACCATTCTGGCAGAACACCCCCTATTCCTCTCAACGGTCCCCTTCTACCTCAAAAAATAAAAAATGACAACCAAACTGGGAACAATCAGCAAACCAGCCTATGGGAACAGTTCCTTCATGTCAACCAACCTTACCAACACCTTATATGTTGCAGCAAAATCCTCAACCTAATATACGGCCGCAACTTCTAGCTCACCAAATCTAAATCCTAACAACAGAGTGATATAGTCAGTACAAATTATTGAGAATCTGGATCTTGAAGTTGAGTCAAGAGAATGTAATGAACTTAACTTAAGATCTGGACGTGTAATTGCTCTAGATGAGGACAAAAATCTGCAACCTGAAGTTAAAGAAACGTATCCAAATAAGCCTTTGACTGTAGATAACCGGCAAACAAAACAGGGAGAAGATACAGTTAAGTAGAAGGATCCCGAACAAATCATAATTACTTCTTCCACATTCCTAGAAACATTGATAATACCTCGACCAATTGAATATCTTGACTTTGATCTTCTGGGTGAACTCAAAAATCTCTGTATAAAACTACCCCTCCTCCAGGCCATTCAAGATATTCCGATATATGCTAAAACCATTAAAGAACTGTGTGCAAAGAAGTCTGTGAGGAAAACAAAAATAACACCAACTGTCCATGTAGTCAGAACTTTGTCTAATTTATTACTAGGTAGAGAGACACCTGTAAAATATGAAGACCCAGGGAATCCCATTGTCACAGTCCAAATAAATCGCCTCTCTTTCCCCAATTCTTTAGTTGACTTAGGGGCAGCCATTAACATTCTTACAATAGAAACTTGCAAAGTGCTTGGCATCACAGCCGTAGAACCAACCACTACCTTGCTAGAACTTGTCGACCGTTCAGTTGTTGAGCTAGAAGGAACATTACAGGATGTGATGGTTTCCGTGGAGTCTTGGGAATATCCAACAGTTTTTTTGATTATCAACCCTAGAAACCAGCTAGATGGACATCCCTTAATACTAGGAAGACCTTGGCTAGCAACAACTGATGCTTATATAGGTTGCTGAATAGGTAGTATGACCATAACCGGAGGAAATGATGTTAAGAATATAGCTTTATACCCTTCTTCTCAGCCAAACCTAACCATTGTAAAAACTCGGAAACAACCAGTAGCATATTTAAAAGAAAATATTCGTTCACTGTTGATTGTCGTAGATGTGCTTGAATTCAAAAATCAAACAGAAGATGATGTCATTAACACCTTTATCAATCACCCTGCTGCAATGTCTAATTTGAGATGTCACATGATTGAAGCAACCCTTGACAATGATATTGAAGAAGATTCCTTGAGAGACATCAATGACCAGCCAATACCAACAACCACTGTCTATAATAGCAAGCCCATTGAAATCGAGCAAGGGGAAATCCTGACATTAACAGTAATCTGAGTAATGACCAGCATAGAAACTTATCCAAGTCCTTAAGAAATATAAAGGGGCTTTTGCATGGGACTACCCAGACATGAAAGGGATTGACCCTCAGTTATGCATGCACCACATCTACACTAAACAAGATGCAGGACCTATTCGACAGCTGCAACGTAGATTAAATCCTCCTATAAAGGATATTGTGAAAGAAGAACTTCAAAAACTGTTAGATGTGAATTTTATTTATCCTATATCTAACAGTAAATTTGTTTCTCCATTAGTGGTTGTCCTCAAAAAGAACGGAAAATGGCGGATATGTTGACTACAGAGAACTCAACAAAGCGATGCAAAAATACCATTTCCCCTTCCATTTATCGACCAGGTCCTTGATACACTGGGAAGAAAGAAATTCTTCTCTTTCCTGGATGGCTTCAGTGGCTAAAACCAAATTCAATTCGCCCCTGAAGACCAGGATAAAACTACTTTCACCTGCCCCTGGGGAATATTCGCTTACAGGGTATTGCCTTTTGGATTGTGCAACACACCTGCTACATTCCAAAGAGCCATACTTAGTATTTTTGCAAACTTGATAAATGAAGGATTGGAGGTGTACATGGATGACTTCACACCCTATGGGGATGACTTTGATCAGGATTTACAAACATTGGAGAAAGTCCTAGAATGATGTATTGCTACTAGACTATGCTTAAGTCATGAAAAGTGTCCTATGATGATGACAGAGGGCGTGATTTTGGGTCATTACATTTTAGTAGTTGGAATTCAGGTAGATCTAGCAAAGATACAGGTAATCCTCTTATTAGCTACTCCCTGCACTCAAACAAAGGTACGTATTTTTTTGGGATTTGCTGGATATTATCGTAGATTTATAAAGAAATTTTCGCAAATTGTGCACCTTTATATGCCTTGACAGGAAATGTTGATTTATGTGGACTGATAAATGTGACGCTCCCTTCACAGATCTGAAATGGTTAGTATCAACAACACTAGTATTACGAGGCCCGAATTGGGATATACCTTTTCAGATTTCATCAGATGCATTAGATAGAGCCATTGGAGTTGTTCTTGGCCAAGAAGAAGACAAAAAACCTTATGCCATATATTACATTAGCAAAAACATTACTTTTGCTGAGTTGAACTATACAGTAACAGAAAAGGGGTTTCTAGCTGTTATTTATGCCATAAACAAATTTAGACACTATCTAACTGGATACCCTGTATTTTGTATATTGATCACTCTAACGTTAAAATTTTAGCCAAAAAACCTATTACAAATGGAAGAGTGAATCGTTGGTTACTACTTTTGTAGGAATTTGACATAACTATAAGGGATTGACCAGGGAAGGAGAACCTCGTGGCAGAGTTCCTCTCTCGAGTGCCAAGAACAGACGATACAGTGGCAACAAAGGATCAGTTCCCAAATAAACATCTGTTTGTTGTGGTCGTAAAAACGCCATGGTATGCAGATGTAGTGAATTAATTAACAGTGGGAAAATTTCCCAAACATTTGACACCCAGAGAAAGGAAATTGATTGTGTAGCGTAGCACTCGTTTCTCATGGATTGGAGGATACCTTTTCCACACAGGATCTGATATGCACATCTGCAAGTGCATCAAGGAGGATGAAATTTATGATATCTTAAAAGCCTGCCATG
Organism: Pinus taeda; assembly: GCA_000404065.3. Taxonomy (NCBI): domain Eukaryota; kingdom Viridiplantae; phylum Streptophyta; class Pinopsida; order Pinales; family Pinaceae; genus Pinus; species Pinus taeda. Next base: position 159,897 of record APFE030527639.1, read on the forward strand.
ATGGACCTTGCGGTGGACACTTTGCAGACCATAGAACTGGACATAAAATTCTACAGATGGGCTACTACTGGCCCACTATTTTTAAAGATGCTAAGAAATTTGTCCAGGCATGTGATAGTTTCCAAAGGATGGGCCGCCCTGGCCAATCTGATGAAATGCCCCTACATCCACAGCTGGTGGTAGAACCCTTTGAGCGTTGGGCATTAGATTTCGTTGGGCCGTTCAAACCACCATCCAACCAGAAATCGTATATATCGGTTGCAACAGATTACATAACTAAGTGGGCGGAAATAGTAGCGTTGCTAAGAGCAATAGAGGAAACTGTTATTAATTTTCTTTTCGAAATTTTTGTGCAGTATGGCTTACCCAGAGAAGTAATTACTGATGGGGGCCACAATTCGTGGGTCAAAATATTGCTACTACATTGAGAAATCATCATATCACACACATAATTACTTCTCCGTATCACCTGCAGGCGAACAGGCAAGTTGAGAGCACCAACAAAGTTATCAAAGCTATTCTAACAAAGACAGTTTCATCACATCGGCGAGACTCGACTGCCAGAGGCCTTGTGGGCATATCGCACAACTTGGAGAAACACTACTGGATACTCTTCATATCAGTTAGTATTTGGTAAAGAACCCATTTTCCCCATATAATTTGAAATACAAACACTAAGGACAGCCCAGGAAGTGGGACTAGATTTAACAAAAGCCCAGGTTAACAGGCTACAACAGATTAATGAATTAGATGAAATTCGACTACTAGCTCTATGACGTACGACTCTTATTCAACAGCAAAGAGCCAAATGATATGATGCCCTGATTAAGAAAAAGACATTTCATGAGGGCAAATGGGCACTCCTTTATGATTCCAAGTTTTAAGACTTCCCTGGAAAACTGCACACTAGGTGGTTAGGCCCCTATGAAATAAAACAAGTACACGACAATGGCACTCTTACGCTGGCCACCATTGATGGATCTGGTTCTTATTTTAAATAAAATGGGCATCATGTGTGCCTCTACGAAAAACCACTTACCAAAGAATATTTCTACCAACAGATACGTGAAGACCCCACCATGCAAGTTTTAGCTGTAGAAGGCAATCCTTCAGAAACTTCATATTTATAAAATTTATTTCTTCTCTGTAAAATATGTAAATATGATTGCTGATTTGATTTGATTTTCTTCTTCTTCTTCTCTCTTGTTTTGCTATTCAATCTATTGAACAACTGTTGTTCAATCCAATTGAACAACCATTTTTTTCATATGAATTTGTTGTTCAATCTACTGAACATATATTGTTCAATCCAATTGAACAACACTTTCTTTTTAATTTTGTTGTTCAGTTAATTGAACAACTGTTGTTCAATCCAATTGAGCAGCACTTTATTTTTAATTTTGATGTTCAGTTAATTGAACAGTTGTTGTTCAATCTATTGAACAACTGTTGTTCAATCTATTGAACAATTGTTGTTCAATATAATTGAACAACACCTTTTTGCGTGATTTTGCAGTTCAGTTAATTGAACAATTGTTGTTCAATCTATTGAACAATTGTTGTTCAATCCAATTGAACAACACTTTATTTTTGCGTAAATTTTGTTGTTCAGTTAATTGAACAACTTTTGTTCAATCTATTGAACAGCTTCTATTCAATCCAATTGAACAACACTTTCTTTTCTGCGTGATTTTGTTGTTCAGTTAATTGAACAACTGTTGTTCAATCTATTGAACATGTGTTGTTCAATCTATTGAACAACCGCTGTTCAATCCAATTGAACAATCGTTGTTCAATCCAATTGAACAACCGCTATTCAATCCAATTTAACAACACTTTTTTGGCATGTTTTGTTGTTCATTCTATTGAATAGTTGCTATTAAAACAATTGAACAACACTTTTTTTCTTTGTGGTTATTGCTGTTCAAATGATTGAACAACACTTTTTGCGTATCTTTGTTGTTCAATTCCAATTGAACAACAAAATTTTTCATTTGTGTGATTGCTCTTCGCTTGTCTGAATGATTGATGTTCACTCAATTGCTCAACCCCATTTTTCTTTTGTTTTCTTTTCATGGCATGAAGTACACTACTTTTATGAGGACAAGAACTTATGGATTCTATTGAAGGGAGTTAATACCATTAATGTTATGATCTTTAATAGGACAACTTCTTAACGATAGATTCTTTTTCAAGAAAGGGACACTATTATTTATATACTGCTTTGCTGCATAGCTTTTTGCTATACTTCATACTAATTGGTCATCTTAATACCATGCTGGTTCCACCTTTCCTGGGTATAATCCTCTTTGTCTTTGATAAATAAGACTATGGGTATACATTTTTATTGACATGTTAAACTTTTTCCACCATCCTTGCTCTTATGGAGTATTGAGCCTCCCTCTATTTATCATAAAAATGTGTAATAACAGCAAACTTTTGTTTTCAGGTGGAGGATAGGGGTCTCATTACGAGCCAGCCTACCATGTTCATGAGGCTATAGCAAAGTGACATTCCTACTATGGCCACCACACCATGAATATGATCCATTGGATAGCTAGAATATCCTTAGAACAGGAGGTCTCATCACGAGCCGACCTGATCACTTTTGCTACATCCTAGTGAATGGCAGTGTGGTCATTTGGTTACCACGCCAGCACACAGATCTCTTTTGTATAACAACACTGTAACTCTCCATTTCTAAATTGAGGATCTTGGCTCATATGGGTTAAAAAGCAACCTTGCCAAGGCTATGGACGCCTGCTGGCAGTAGAGGCTCTGCTTATGGTATTGATGTTATATCTCATAGTCAATTATTACTATAATACCCTCTTCTTATTCTTTCTTTTTATCAGAGAAGTTATTTCCTTAATTTTTTCTCGTTTTTGAACCTTTACGCATGAAATATTGTTTTTCGATCAATCACATCATTCTCGGCTAGAATACTATCAACAGAGCATATTTTTGGCACATTGTTGTCCTTTTCTTTCTTGGATAACTTATCATCAATCCAAACGTCTTGTCTTTTATTCATAACCATTTTTACAAACTCCGCTCTCATTATAACCATACCTCTTGCCGTCCTATCATTTATATGCGTACACTGTTTCTTTTAATGCGGTACTGTTCTCCCCTTGCCTTGCCGTCAGAACAACCTTTTCCCTATTTACTCGGTCATAGGTGACCTCTCTTTTTAAGGAGGGGGAGGATTCCCATTACACCTTTGCATGCGCTGTATTTACTCTGCTTATTGGACTTGATATGTTCCTATGATATCCCATGATCAAATGGCATGTGGCAGTATGACAGTCCTAGAGTTAATATTATTAATTATCATGGAAATTCGGCTTGATATTGTGGAATTTAGTTGTTACGTCTACTTGATGTTCTATTTTACCAAGGAAATTGTTGTTGTTGTTGTTGTTATTTTTTTTTGTTTTCTCTGTGTCAATCTTTGAAAATTGTAGGGCGAATATTGGAAGAATTCAAGCATTATGGGTGGAAAATCGCTTCGCTGAGAACCCTTGGTGTTGGAAATTTCTGATAGAGCCAGGGAAATTCTAGTGCGCGCAGGATGAATTTCATATTTAACCAGGCATCAGACCCCTAGCAGTGAAATCGCTCTTGAATTTTTATAGCACTTACAGAGTGCGCAGTCCACAGTGAAAGGTGTAAGAATAACAATATCTGAAGCTGTGATAGCTGAGGTTTCTGCGCTGTTGGTAGAAGGAGAAACATGGCCTAAAAAGCATGTAATGTTGCATGAAGTAGTGGAGATTTTCAAAGACATAGGTGAAGAGCTAACTCGAAAAGGCAAGGGCATTCAACCGTCCTCTCTGGGAGAACCTTGGTGCGAATTAGCGAGATTCGTCCAATAGTACATTACGTGTGATGGTTGACGGGATGTGGTAAAACCAAAATAGCTTAAACTTTTAGTCGTTTTAAAGAAAAAGCTTACTGTCAATCTACCATTATTCTTAAATTCATTGTTGCATGATACAACTGATAGAGTAAGATGGGCTAAACATCCTGATACTATAGTCAGTCGTCATGGGTTGATCAGATTGATTGTTAGTCTCAGTCTTGCTCAGCAAAATTTAACTTGGGATAATTTTATAGCTCCACTAGATATTAGGCCAGACCCTGTAGTCCAAAATTCTGCAACCTTGGAAATTGAACAGCAGAACCTTGTTCTGACGAGGAAAATAATTGCTCATATAGTAATAGGACCTAATAAGCGCAGGCATTCTGCGAAGCTGAATCCATTTCAGAGGACTTTTATAGATCCTCAGGATAGCATCAAGCGCCTGGAAGAGCCATCTAGTTAGAATGATGTACATAACTTTGAAACAGAACATGAGGAAGAATGCAATTCTGAATATGAACAGGAGGAAGATGCAATTCTAAACCAGAATAGGAGGAAGAACATGATTCTGACCCAGAACAAAGGGAAGCACAATATTTTTCTTAAGATGATGGTGCACCAGAAAATAAAGCAGGGCCTTCTCAAACACCACCTATGAGCCCCCGAGATGATTTCTTGCAGGAATTTGAGGAAGGAATGGCCTAGGTTTTTGAAAATTTGAACACATATATACAACCTGAAGGATCACTCGACCAGATCCTGAAAAAGTCTCAATCCACAGAGGATTCTAGTCACATAGAAATTTTTCCTTCCCCAGAAGCTGCAGACCGGGAAGAGAAAGTGGACACAGAAATAATTCATGAATCTGATAACCAGTGAGGTGACACGGTTATAGTAGAACATAGCCAAGACGAGCATCAAGATCCCTTAGATAGAAAGGGTATTGATAAACCTGTTCCTACAGAGGATGCTTCTCAGAAGAAGCAAGTGGTTGAAATAAAGTTAAGCAAGCAAAAGAAGAAATATCGGAAGCTTTAGAAGATGGTTAAGCAGTTGCGTCGTAAATTAAAAGGAGCTGCAAATGAAAAAGCTCCAACCATTATTCCCGAGTTAGTCACTGTGGCCGCACAGACAGAAATATGCGAAGGTAAGGAAATAGGAACCCAGACTTAATCTATTTCTACTTAGACTGTAGCCACACAAACAATTTTTCATATAGATTTGATAGATATGGCTACTTAGACTTAGGGTCTACCCTCTCACAACAAAAGCACTCAGACAAAAGAAATATTAAATGACACTCCATCAAGCAGTGATATTATTCTTCTAGAGTTACAGGAGGAGTTGGTACAGGCTCAACTTGCTTTGGAGCAATGTAAGATGGATATGGTTCCTCTGCAAAAGTATCAAGAGATGCAGAAGCAATTCAATGAATTGACCATAACCGAGGATGAAACTTTTGCTAAGTTAAGGCAGGAGGAATAAAAGCTGAGGAAAGTAAAATCCAATCTAGATAAGGTCGTGGGTCAGATTGATGTCATTTTCTCTTTATATTTTGATGTCTTATCTTGCAGATCTCCTGCTACAAACTATGCTATGTTTATTTTGGAAAGATATTTACTGTTGAATATTAAAGTCGTTAAGGTCAGCAAGTTAGTTGAATTGAAGACAAATGAAGAATTTATAAAATGTTGTAAGGAGCATGGGATAAAAGTCCAATGTATTCTTTGTGAACTTTATTTGCATAATTTTTTATTATAAGAGGAGGTGGATAACAATCCTAGCCCTTTTGTTTGGGGACATTCAGTTCCAGGCCTTCATTTCCTTTGCAGTGAACCAACTTAAGTGGTCCGGGGCTTAAACAACTTTCAAAGGAAAGAACATGCACTGGATTTTTGGGTAAGGGGTGAGCCTACTCAAACCTTGCATCTTTTTGTTATACACAAGAGGTTCATGAAACAGGAGGGCGTAATTAAGATTCTGGGGCCTATACATAAAGTGATTATGCAAGCAGGAAGGGCGTATTTCTTATCCATTCAGGAAAGGTCCTTACTTGCATCCAAACTGAGATGGATAACCTCCACCAATAATGTCCATAACATACAACCGTTTGGCTACATGAAGTTTAACGCTGCCGCAGGCCGTTTTGTCACATACAGTAATATTATCTTGAGGGAAGGACCACATTGGCTAGGATGTCAGTTTAGGAGCCCTGTTATTTGGTACACTCCTGAGGGATACTGTTCTGATTATGAGCTACCTGATGGTCATGAAGGGATAACCTTTGCGAATTTAATACAAAAGCACAGTTTTAAGTTGTATAAGGAAAAATTATTTCCTGCTTACTCTTTAACTACATTACATATTAACTACTTATTTTCATGAGGACATTGAACAAGGTAAGCAAGGGAGTATGTTGGGTCGTGCAACAGGTATAAATTTACCCTTGATTACATTATATTTTTCCTCCCTTTTATGCATTTGTGCCATGATATAATAAGGTTTTGATAGAATTTCGATAGAAAGTGAATGAAACTACTTCTGATATGATTTGGCTGTCAAAACTAACTTTCTTTGCTTTTAATGTAGAAATTGGCAAATGGGACAGTTGTTGTTCAAACTATTGAACAAAAAAGGCTAAACAAGGAGAAAAGAGTGCGTCTTGTGCGGTTAGTTGAGAAGTGAATAAGTAGGATCAACACAGGATAGAAGATTGCTCTAATAATAGAATTTGGTCGCGACTTCGTCAGGATCTCCTGATCCTGAAGAATCACAGTTATCTCTTTTCCTCTTTGGCTATAAAAGGGGAAAAAGAATAGAAGAGAATGAACTTTAACTTTAACTTTCACATTTTTACTTCAGTTGTAATTGTAAGAGACAGAGCATTATTCTGAAAGACACATTGTTCCTGTAATGATATTCAAAGTTAATGAGTAATATATAATTCGTGTTTCTGTTTGATCGATATATTCTGAGTAACTAAGCAGTAATCACTGGTGGCTTGGGCCCGGTCACTGGTGGATTTCACTGTTGTTCCTTGTGTTATACTTTTACCTTTTTACTGCAAGTCTGGTTACTTTGTTTTATAGTTTTATGATTGATCAACTTGATATATAAATCACTGGTGTTGAGTTTGTGCATTCCACGCATTAATTCTTATTTCTGTTGATTTGTTTCATTTATTTATGTTGTAGATTGATTCAATTATTAGATAAGAGTTATTTTATGTTAATTGAAATCCAGAGTATTATTGGTTAGATCGGGTGTATTACTGCTATGCAGAAGTTTCTATTTCAGCTGAAAGAGCTCTGTTATCGCTACAGTGCACTCGGTTGATGTGCTTATGACTTGTAATTGCAGTTAGAGCTTTTCGATTAAGATTGAGTTTTGGTGCTTGAATAGTTTAATTTCTTTGAAGTTACAAGTTTGGTAGTTTATGATTTGATCCGTTTACTCTTGTATTGAAATGAATAAGTTATCTTAAAGAATTACTCTTGGTAGATACAATGATTTCCATCATTTGCACATATTGTGTACAATCTTGAAACAAAAAGACTTACCTAGGTCAATAATTAATGTGAGGCATTTATGAGTTCTAAAAGACACCTTATGTGCGCCCAACAGAATGATTGTCCAAGGATTTTTGGAGACCTGGAGAAATAGATGATTTCGATGTGGGAACCTCTAGAGAACATAATTATGAAATTACACCTCGTTGTTCTTTTTTTAGAAGCTTTGTCATTTTGTTAGAGTTGATTATGTTTCCCAGTTTCCCTGTGATACCCCTAAATTCAACTTCTTTTCCTTCTGAAGAAAATTGCATGAAAAGTTCTTGAAAATTAAAAGATATTATACCCAAGGATTGTAGCCATTGGACTCCTATTATAACATCAACACCACCCATTGGAATGGAAAGCATTGTGCTATTCAATACATATTGTCCCATGGATAGCTTGATATTATGGCACTTTCTAGAGCAATTTATGTTTTCTCCACTTGCAACCGTCACTTGACACTCTGGTGCTGGATATAGGAAGCAACTCATTTCTTTGGCTATTTTACAATAAATAAAATTATGGGTACTGCCTGAGTCAATCAACACTATTACCTTTTTCTTCTTGATATGTCCTTCTATCTTGAAAGTTTGAGGAGTTGTGATTTCGTCCAATGCATTACAAGATATGGTTGAATTCATTTGTTCTTTCTCCAGGGTGTGTTCCTCATGTATATCTTCTTCTTTTGACGTTTCTTGTTCCTTTTCTTGCTCCACTTCCCCATCTATGTAAAATAATTTTTGCTTAGCATACTTATGACCTTTAGTGTATTTTCTATCACAATTGTAACAAAGCCCTTTTTCTCTTTTTTCTTCCAATTGTTTTGCTGTCAACATTTTAGGTGGTGAAATGCTAGGAGCAACAACAATTCCATATTTATAGTTATGAGTGGTACGCTTCCTTGTTGCCATAATTTTGCTTTCAAGTTTTCTTGCCAACCTGTATGCCATATCCAATGAATGAAGACTTTAATCCTATGCTTCTCTAGAATATCATTTACCCTTATATTCAATTTTGGGAAGTGCTCAATGTGCTTTACCATTAAACCCTTTTGTTTGAGATTTATCAATTGGATAAAGAAGGTGTTTCTCTTTGTATTCTCATAATGTGCAATCATTTCCTCCGTGAAAATTGACCAGGTGACAAGCTGTTTATGAGAAAAAATCCCTCTATACCATACAAACTGATTTGGTTCTAAATATAACGATGCAATACGTACCTTTTGTGTTTTTTGCACATTATGTAGATCAAAATATTTCTCCATATGTAGAATCCATGTTATGGGATCCTTGCCATCAAACTTCCTCATATCTATCTTTGGAATATGTTGGGTATTCGATCCAATGTTAAATTCTATGAAATCATGATTAACATTACTTTTGTTCCCATCATGAGTTTCCTCTACTACCTTTTCGCCATTAGGAGGCCTTTCTTGTAGTAGCTTTGTCCCACCTTCCTTCAAATATTCCATATCTTTCTTCAAATCTTCCATGTATTTCTTCCAATATGCTTTCATACCATCGATATCAGCTTCCATGGCATAGATAAAACTATTTATCTTAGTTTCGACGGTATTCCTCAAATCATCCATCCATTTTTTCTTACTAGGTGTTTCTATTTTCTTGATTTGAGTCATTCTTTTTCTTTCGTTTATCAACTCAATCTTGAATATGTTGTATCACTGAAATTTCAGATCTCGAAGGTCTGAAATTATGACTTGCAGTAGCCCTCCGCGTCCTCTTTCCAATAACACTAGTCTGATTGAAATTGGATTCTCCAAGAAAGTGTTATGCCCAATCTCCCAAGATGACCTACTTATATACTTTTTTTCAGTAGAGTGAACTTGTACGAAGTGCCACGTGTTATTGTTTCGACCTTAGGACCTAAAACTGATACAAAGAAAACTACAGTCTATCTTCTTTCTGTAAATTCTTACAAAATTTCAATCTGATGCTCAGAGAGAACGTTATGATGACTTTCCCAAGGTCACTTGTTTAGGATGTAATTCAGGAGCCTACAGAAACTCTAAATTTCTTGGACTATATCTCTGAAAATATAGAAAAACAAGATTTGAAATTCGTGCTCGAGCTTCACCAATTTTTCGGCTCAAATGGATTTAATTTCAGAGTCTGAAACTTTGTATAAAAACAATTATAGCGAAAATACCACGATGTCCGGTTTGAGATGGAATTCTGGAGCTTGCAAAAACCCTAATTTCCGCAGATCATATCTTCGAGAATATAGTGAGACAAGATCGTAAATTCGGACCCGAGGTTTAATGAGATTTCGTCTCAAATGTATTTTTTTTGTAGCTTTTGAAATGTCGCAGGAAAAAGGTTATAGAGAAAATTCCATGATGGCCAATTTGGAGCAGCAAAACCCTAGAATCCAAACCTCTGATACCAAATGTTATGAAACCAGCTCAAAAAAATATAGAAAAGATAGATCAAAGACTTAGAAATCAGCCTCTTCGAGGTGGCAAACTCCTTTACGTTACACAAGTGAAAAATTATTGGATGATACAAATGACAAGATCTCCTTTCGTTATATAGGAGTCTAAGGGGTCATAATATAATCAAAGGTGACATAACAATAATAATGTAAGGGCACAATAATAACAATATGGGGACTACATGGGCAAAAAAATATAATAAGGGGTAACACTAGTAGTATAAGGACCTAACATTCCTCCTCACATGCAACATGTGACCTTTCACCTTCCTTTTCCCCTAATTTCCATTATTTTCATAAATAAAATGTTAATTAATGCCTTATGCCTTTCCAAAGCCTTTGCTATTTCCTTTTCCAATTTCCTTTAGCCATAATAATCAAAATGAACACCCACTAGGATGTTTTTCCCACCATTCAACTTGGAATACATGTCCCATGACCTTGGTCTTATAATTTTTTTACATGGATTTTTACCAGGGCTGTTATAGAACCCTCCCCCTTAGGGGAACATTGTCCTCAGTGTTCAATGACACCTACAACTAGCAAGGTCATTGAAAATAAAAACATACTACCCATGGATGTTTATAACACAACTCGTTGTAATATTTACAATCATCACTATTGAAACATGATAAACATACTGTTTATTGGAGCTTTATAACATATTTCATTATGGTATTTAGAATAACCACATATACTTATGCACATTTTCTTCAACCAACAAATAATCATAGTATCTAGAAGCATTATAAATTAAGCTCGATACAATATTTACAATGATATACACATATACACATATACACATATGTACATTTACTTTAACCAACATATAAAAGGATATGATGCTTGCATCTGCAGCAAGGGAATCCAGAGGTTCACACCTCTACCTTCAAAGTAATACCAAGATTCACATCCTTCCCAGGAAGTCTAGAATCCACTTCCAAATTCAAACCTACATCTAATGGGCAATGCTACAATCCCCTGCCACTTGTCCTCTCAGTGAACAGTTACCGACTCATTGTTCCAGGACACACTCCCAATGTGTATTTGATTCCATTTGGAAATTCTAATGACCAAAACAAATCAATCCTCGATCTTCCCTTCTCTGCTACACAGTCCCTCAAGAAATCTAGTCACCCCTTCTATGAAATCACACACCTTCCAAGTCCTGCGGGCATCTCCTTCTCTGCTACACAGTCCCTCAAGTGACCCCTCTCTTGGCAAGGTTTCCTCACATTGAAATATCCAAAAACCAAGGCACATTTCAAAGTAAATTGAAAGTGTTTCCAATTCATATGGAAGGTCCTTATTGGTTTTTGGGTCCTTCTTGGTGACTTGAGAAGAAATGAGAAAATTAAAGGGAAGTGGCCACAAAAGCAGGGAATACCTCAAGATGCAAGTGAAAGAAAATGTGGTTCCTTACAAGAAGTTGAATGCAGTTGAGAAGGGACATGGGTCGCAACTTGCAGAGCAACAGAACAAAGGTGATGGTAGGGGACCGTTGCAGTGTTGGATATGTGGCAAAGATCATTGCAAGAAGGACTTTCCATTGTACCAGAGTGGTAGTCCTCAGATCTATAGTGCTCAAGAGGCACAAAAAAATAGGGATGTTGATCATAGAATTCCTCGCGTTTATGAAGTTATGGAAAACAAGCAGGAAGATCATTAAGCATCCATTTTTGAGATGGAAGGTGGAACCAAAAGGAGAATTCTAGCTGGAACCTTAGTGCATATTGCAGCTGAAATAACTCATGCTCAGGAATAGAGCAGTTGAATAAGTTAAAGTCTAGCAGAAGCACTTTGGTCCTAATGAAGCTACATGGGAGATGGCTGATCAGATGTAAGCTATGTATCATTCATTATTTACCGGCTGAGGCAAAGCAGTTTTGGTATATGTACATATTCATGTATTGATGTTATTGTAAATACCACAATGAGTTGTGTTATAAAGCTCCAATAAACGATATGGTTGTCATGTTGATATGTTTGTCATGATGTTTTTCCTTTTGAGCAGTTTGTTCATTGTAAATATTGCAATGAGCTAGGCTATAAATCTCCATGGGAAGTATGTTTCGGTTTTTAGTGGTTTCACTAGTTGTAGGTGGCATAAAACACCGAGGACGGTGTTCCCCTAAGGGGTAGGGGTCTGTAATAGCCCCGAGTCAAAATTTAATGTAATAAAAGTTAATAAAGGAAAAATAAGACCAAGGTCAAGGGACACTTCCAAGCTGAATGTTGGGAAAAATATCCTAGTGGGCATCACTTGTTGTGTTTATGACTAAGGAAAATTGGCAAAAGCATTGGAAAAGGCTTTGAAAAGGAAAAGAGGCATTAATGGGCATATGTTTTTATGAAAATAAAGAAAATTAGGAGAAAAGGGAGGTGAAAGGTCACATGTTTCATGTGAGGAAGAAATTGAAGGAAAATTAAGGAAAATGAAGAAATTAAAGGCATGAATAATAAAAAGACATCAGAGCATCAGTTGGTAGCTTTTTGTTAGTTTAGTTTTAGATTTAGTCTCAGAGAGGATAAGAGCACCAAGAAGAGAAGGAGATCAAGCAAGCAAAGGAATGACAAGTAAGAAAAAGGAAGGACAAGGAAAGAAAAGGAAAGCAAGGACCAAGCAAGGAAAGGTTGGATTAAGAAACTTCAGCAGGAATACTTACAGGTAATAGATTGCATGTATGGTTTCATAGCTGGTTTCGGAATGCATGGCATATAAATGTTTATATTTTGGTTTTTTTGTTGTTGGTGGCATGGATTTTACCGAGTTTTTGATAGTGGTTTCATCCTTGCCTTTCCATTTCCAGATAACCATGGTAGATGATATTCTTTCTCGGTTGAGCTATGGATTTCTGGAAGGTTTTGTATCCAAGTGAGGTGGTCTCAGAAAAATACCAAGGGTTGGGGATGGAGATGGTTTTGTCTGGGAAGCCCTCAATAGGTGGGTGGAGAAAGGAAAAGTCCTCAAGGGATGGTGAAGGAATTCTGAGGCATCCAAGCTCGGTTTGGTTTTGTGATCTTGGGACTGGTTTAGGTGAGATCACAATACGGTGAGGGTGGAGGTGTTTTAACCTATGGATTCCCTTGGCTTTTTATGGATGGTTTTATCCCATGAGATCCCACATTCATGCTTGGAATATGACATAGGGAAGATTGGTTGAAAGAAATATTTGGTTCAACCCAATCTATGGTCGGGTGGTACATGGAAGTCCATGACTTGGTTGGATTTTTCATATGGTTAATAAGAGCTAAATTCCTCTTTCTTTGATGAGTAAATGCACTTGTTATTATGTCACTTAAATGATTGTTCTCTCATTGTTATTTATTTGGTTATATGTTGGTTATAAGCATGGTTAATTGGCAGATCTTAGTATGGATCTTTACACATTTCTATTAATAAATGTTTAGATAATGAATGAAAGACCTAATTGGTGTTATGATAGATATTGTGAGAAGGCAATGTCCCTTCTTTTTTATTTTCAGATAATTTTCAGATCATTATGTTCAGATTTGCATTCATGACCTATAGGATGCATGTTCACCATGTGTTTGACGAAATGTGTGTCTCGGTTTGGAGAGGTCAGGTCAATTCTGGTTCAAGATTTGGTTTATAATATTTGTTTCAATGTCATTTATCATTTTTGGAAGTTTCACTGAGTTATGGGAAGAGCCTTGAGTCCTGGCCCTAAAAACGTTGCTCAAAATTTAGGGTTGTTGGCATAGAACTCACTAGAAAATTCCACAGTCACATGGAGGTAGGCTTATTAGTGCGACTAGAGGGCTACAGTCACTTGTATGCCCTGGAAAGGGATCGATTGGGGCTCTAGTTAAGTGAAAAAGAGATTCATATCATGGGTTGGACACTTGGAGGGGTCGACTTGCTCCTAGAGGTCCTTTAGCACCTAAGGGAAGTCAATAAGGTCTTAAGTTGTGGACTCCATTTCCTTAATGTCATTTAGGAGGTTGAGTATTATCATAGTGACCCTCAGCTCATGTTTACCCCAGAAAAACCGATGAAAGTGGGTAAATTTTGGAGGTGGCAGGTTACAGTAAAGAGGCGGGGTTGAAGCTTGAGGGTTGGAACCGCAGTTCAGGAGGGTTGGATGAGGCTAAGTTTCTTGGTCGAAAATATTTTTAGAATTTCACTAAGTGTGGAATCGATGAAGCTAATGTGAGTAGTGATGAGACTCGACTGTGATCACACACTTAGAGCACTTGATAACACAACAACATAGATCATCCAGGACACATGAACAACATACTTCCCTTTGTGTGACAACTTTGCGATGACCTATGAAAAGTGTGACACTAAAGATACACTTTGCAACGACTAAGACAACACTTATGTAAAAATGCTTAAACTTTGGGAATGAGTGTGGCAAATGTTTACATGGTAATATCAAGCCATTTTCACAAAGATAACCTCTTGAAGCCACCAAAACAAGCTTATATACATCTTGTGACACTTAACATGTGAAAAGACGACATTTTTCTTTTCTCATAAAAGGGACCAATACACTTAGAGAAAACACATGGAATGGATTTCAATTTTTGTGATGATAATATACAAGACCAAGGTAGGCTCTGAAATTTAGTGCAAGACAAAATTTTAGAGGGTGTTGTGGCAGTGACAAAGGCACCCTGTATGGAAGGGACATATGGATTGAGGTTCATACTCTCGAGATAATTCGAGTAAAAATTCATAGAAGAGAAATTGATCTTTATTTCTTGTAACATTCTCTGAATTTTAATTTAACATCTTCCTTCGCCCACATGAATGAAATGATATTGAAAGAGTTTGCATAACTTTAACTATCATGAATCATTCGAAATTCATGCTAGTTCAAGTTCTACAAATGAACCTCATGTTGATGAATAGAAGAGAAGTGAATTGTTCCATATTAGGGTTGTTTTTAAGCACACCAAAATAGATATATTGTTTGACCCAGGTTATCAAGTCAATGTAATTTCATAATCAATTGTTAAGAAGATGGGAATGGAAACATCTTAATTTTAGGTATGTTCTATGCTTAGAGAAATTTATTTCAATTTTCACGGTTAGTTCAATATCTTTTCCAGATTAGCAATCACATCAACATTAATGTAAACTACAGATAGAACATAAACATAAGTCGAAGAAGACAAGCCAAGACAAGAGGACATAAGATGTGGCGCTAGCTAGGGACAAACCGTAATGTGGGGAAACCTTTGATCAATTCTTCTTATATGTTCTTCAATAGTTCAGCAAAGAGAGAGAGAGATAGTACATTTACAAAAGAAGGCAACACTTTGATTTATCTACATAAGAGCATAGATCATCTCTAAGAAGATGACACATGTGATAGATGAACTTAGTTTAAGACATGCTGCTTCAACTAATTCTCCAATGTGACTCCTTCACCTATCATTGTGTTGCACCTCACCGTGCTGCACTATGTTGCACCCATCATCACTATGTTGGATCTCATAACCGTGTTGTGCACATCATATTGTTGCACCATATGATGCCACTACTATCCCATGCTAGCCACTGTTGTCCCATTTGCTTGCTCCACTAAGCATCCTAGCCTTGTTGTCCCATTTGTATTGTTGTTGTCCCGTCACAGCTTACTATCCCAAATGTGTCATCACTACACTACTAGCACTGCTTTCCTAATGAGTTTTCAACACTGTGCTTGCTATTGTACCATGTGGCATGTTGTACCTTGCTGCTATCCCATTGTAGCCTTGTTGTACCTTGTTGTTGTCCCAATGCACCATGCTATTACTGTTGTAGTGATATAGATTGGTTATGGCGCTTCAGGTTGTTGCCACAACCCTCAAATAGTCACCTAGGTAGCCCTTAGTCGCCATGTTATCCCTTGTTGTGATCGTATGGTCTGCGGCCTACCACAAAGCCTTGCTATAGCTTTATGGACCACACATCACACTCAAATCAGCCCCTAATTTCTGAGGCCTAGGCTAGTAAGGCTTCTCTCCATTCGAGTTGTTGTTCTAAGAATTGTACAACCC
Source organism: Pinus taeda (assembly GCA_000404065.3). NCBI lineage: Eukaryota > Viridiplantae > Streptophyta > Pinopsida > Pinales > Pinaceae > Pinus > Pinus taeda. The sequence goes on from APFE030527639.1 coordinate 175,782, forward strand.
TAAACCATTTCACATTGTCCCTGTTTTGAGGTGGTTAGGCCTGCAGCCTACCACAGTCCTTTTTGTCACCTACAACCTTCTCCAAAACAGAACTCCTTACTTTGTTTTCTACCCAACTCACTTGTCTATGACCTACGTTTAACCCTGAACATACTCGGCCTTCTTGCAATGGCATCCAACCCTTAGAAGGCTCCATGCTGCCTTCTTTTCCTTGTTGTAGTTGCCTCTTGTTCTCCTCCACATCACGTTGTCCTATAATCTGCTCTGCCTTCTTAATTGCGGCTAGGCTTTAGTGTTAGGACATCGTAAGGAATTGTTAAACTTCCCTCATTAGCTAGGGCACCTAACCCTTCTTGTCATGGCTCCTCCTAGACAGCACTGAGGCCTTACTCCATAACTGCATTAGGAGCTAGGGCATCTCTTCTAGGTCATGTGTAGATCATCTAGGACTGCATTTTGAACTTCCTGCTAGGGCTCCTTCCCTATTGCGTCTAGGGCTTGTAGAGACCAGTGTTTAGGGCAGCGAGTAACCCTCCTTCTTGACTGCGTCTAGGGCTTCTTAACTTCTGCATTTAGGGCTTCCTCTCTTAGATTTCTCTTCCACTAAAACCGAGAACAAGTGGAGAGAAATCAAGAGTGAAGTGTGTGTAGAAATGACAATCAAGTCACATCTTGTTATACTAAAAAATTGAGCACATGCGGGTGTTATTTGATGGCCGACCTTGATGAATTGTCCCATAACATAAATAAATTCATATCTCCATGAATACTATCGGAATCGAATGATCGTTCGATCAATCCTACACCTCTCAATGAGAGGGATCCAAGGAAAATATCAAATGCCATAAATAAGATGACCCGCATGGAGTTTGGCCCTAGTTTCCAATTTTAACAAAACAATACCTTAGCTTCGAAAAATTCTCTTCACCGTTCCCTTCTTTCTTGGGATGTGTGAAAGATGGCTTTCCCTCTTCATTCTTGGTTGTAACTGTCTTCTTGTCCTTTCCCTTTCCTTTCCCTTTGAATTTGTTGTTCTGAGGTTGTTTTGATCTTCCCATTCATGTTTAACCCTACTTTAAGGGTGAGTGGCTTTCACACTGGCCGCATCAATGTTAGTGGGTTCAAACAACAAAAAATAATACTGAAGATAACTATGTAAATCACCAATATATTTCATCATAGTATCAGGTGAATCTAAAGGAATTCCCAACGCTAGTGCTTGCTTCCTAAATTCTTCTATGAAACTTTAAACATTTTGGCCTTTGCCTTGTCTTAAATATTGTCATTCCATCTTGGTTTTTTGTTGATATCCCAAAGGATATAATTTCTCTCTCAATGCATAAACAAGTTGAGACTAGTAAGAACTTAGAAAATAGTTTACCAAAATGCTTGCTACCTTTCTAAAGTTTTCTCTCCCACCATGATCTGAACTTAAATAGGAATGCAACAACTTATAGATATACTCATAAACACAAAGATGCAGTAGAAAAACACTTCATTTCATTAAGAGAAAAATACTAAACTATGTTTACAAACAGAATGGAAATAAGATAGCTCGGGTGATGGTAGCTTATCTCTGAGAAGAGATGCGGTGTTTACATGCCTCTAAACTGAGTTACAATGAGGCTCAAGGGCCTTTTTATTATTAAACAATAAGAGAAAACCCTAAACAACAAAAACCCTAACCCAAGGAGATGTAACACCAAGAGTTTATGGGCCCTGTTGGGGTTAGTTGGGCAACCAACTTCCTGGGGTCGTAACTTGGTCATATTATCTCTGTTTGACACGTATGATACCTTGTTGGAAAGATCTCTCAGAGGAATACAAGTGACGATGTAATTACTCTTATAATATTTGAAGGAATTTTTCCAAGAAAATGTTGTTTAACGCCTCAAACGGCTCCGGAAGTTTAGAACCCAAAAAACTACCAAAAATAGTAAACTGTGCTACAATTAAGGAAACTGAAAAATTGAAAGGATGGTCCAAGTGGAAAAGGCGGGTGGCCACCAATATCCACCTAGATCAGTCCTCTCCCCTTAGGAAGCAATGGTCCCCATTGTGTTGAGTTCCTCCATGAGATGAGGAAACTTCTGTTGAACTTGGTCCTTGGTGAGCCATTTGCCTTGGTGAAGGAATTGACTTGCTTTGACAACTTGATATAACTATATTCTCTGTTGCCAAGTGTTCTTGATCTGTGTGTCTATGATCTGATTAGTTGTGGCCTATTCCATGCAATTTGGGTTGAGCTCTATTGGTGCGAGAAGTTTTGCAATGTCAAATGTGTCCAACAATGGTGGAAAGTATGGTCGAAGGCGATCTACATTGAACACTAGGTGTAGACCAAGGAATGGTGGGATGCTGAGCGCAAAGGCATTGTCCCTGACGGCCTTGGTGATGGCGTAGGGCCTATATTGCAGGAGGCAAAACTTGTCATGGGTCCAACAAGGTAGTCCTTTTGCAAATGTAGCCAAAGTTTGTCGCCCACCTGGAATTTGTGTGGCACTCGATGATGATCATGGCACTGCTTGTACTTAGCATTGGATCTTTCTAATATATCATGGCTTGTTGGTGGATGTGTTGAATGCACTCAATGAAGTTGTTATCCCTTTAAACTTCGGACTGCATGTGAGCCGAATCTACCTGAGTGGTAGCAAATGGTATGGCCACATCAATGGGGCATAATGGTTGAAATCCCAACCCTACCTGAAAGGGACTGTGGTCTGTTGAGTGGTGGAGAGCTCTGTTGTAGCTGTGTTGGAAATAGGGGAGACTTTCATCTAATGTGTGTGGATGCTTCGAGTTGTACATGCACAGAATGTGTATGATCATCCTGTTGACAACCTCTATTTGACCATCAATGTGGGGATGGAATGTCATGGACTGAGTGAGTTTTGTATCCAACATTGACCAAAGACTTGACCAAAATGCACTCAGGAATCTGTTGTCTCGATCTGAGATAATGGACTGTGGGATCCCAAAGTGTACCCACACTCGCTCAAAGAAGAGCTTAGTCGTGGCCTTTGCCATGATACTCTTCTTGCAGGCCACCACGATGGCCATCTTAGAGAATCTGTCGATGACCACGAAAGCACAATTGTTGTCGTGCTTAGTAGAAGGAAGGTCTAACATATAATCCATGGAGACAGATTCCCAAGGCCGACTAGGAATAGGTAGAGCAGTATACAAACCTTGCTTCTTGATGGTTGGTTTGGAAATACCGCAGGCGGTGCAGGATCTAATGTACTTCCCAACATCCTGACGAAGTTTCGGCTAATAAAAATACTTCTGCAATACCACCACGATTTTCTCTACTCCGAAATGTCGAACAACCCAACTGTAGGGCACCTCCCAAATCATCTTGGCACACTCACTTGAAGGAACACATATGTATCTGAAGTGGCATAACAGTGCATCTTGAAGGTGAAAATTTGGAACTTTCTTCTCTTTTAGGAGTGTCTGGTATATGCTATCGAATTTTGGATCGCTCTTGTAAAGATGCGACCACCCCGATGTCTTGTGCCCACAAGAGTCGAGCACAGTGATTAGTGTCATGACCAGTGGTCGGCTGAGGCAATCATTGACATTATTGGTGTTGCCCTTCTTATACTTAATGTTCAAATGGAACTGTTGCAGATAGGTGGACCATTTCTAATGACGATTGTTCTACAACTTCCTTTGTATCTATATGAACTGTAGAGGCTGATGGTCTGTGTTGATGACCGTTTCCTTCCCCAAAATCTAATTCTCCCATTCATGGCAGGCCTGCACAATGGAATACTTTATTTTTCGTAATTGGGGTACTTTCAGACTGTGTTTGAAAGTGTCTCACTGTGGTAAGGCATTGGATGCCCATGCTGAGTAAGAACTACACCAATAGCATAGTCAGAGGCATCTGTCTCAATCTCAAATGGTTGTTACAGGTTTGGTAATGTGAGCACTAGTGCATAACGGAGGTGATTCTTCAACTTGGAGAACACTTGCTACTGGGTTTTTGACCAAAAGAACTTGGCTTTCGCTCCGCCCTCGGTGACTTGAATTGAACTCCAAGCGATTTGAGAGAACCCCAACATGAACCTACGGTAGAAATTGGCAAGACCTAAAAAGTTACGGAGCTCTGTTAGAGTGGTTGGGGCTATCCAATTCCGAATGACTTGTATCTTGGATGGGTCCACATGTACACCATGATCATCAATGATGTACCCCAGATATTGAACCTGGGTCAGGCTAAAGTTACATTTCTCCAAGTTAACACATAGCTTGTGTTGTCGAAGGGTTTGAAGGATCTATTGAATATGGTGGAGGTGCTCTTCCCAACTCTGGCTAAATATCAAGATGTCATCTAAATACATCACCATGAATGCATTGGTGAAGGGTCGCAAGATGTCGTCCATCAATCTCTTAAAGGTTGCAGGGGCATTTGTCAATCCGGATGGCTTAACCAACCATTCAAAAAGGGCCTCCTTGGATTTGAAGGCAATCTTCCACGCATCAGAGGGTTCGATAGGAACTTGGTGATAACTTGATTTCAAGTCAATCTTGCTAAAATATTTTTCCCCTTGAGTTTGTCTAGAAGGTCATCAATCCATGGGATCGGGTACCTAGTGCCTAGTGCCTGATAGTCAATACAGAGCCTCCAGGTCCCATCCTTTTTTTGTACCAATACAATTGGGCTCCCATAAGGTGATGAGCTTGGCTTGTTGTGCCCTTTCTGCAATAGTTCCTGAATCTGCCTCTTGATCTCATCATTCTCCAAAATAGAGCGTCGATAGATCGGTCCATTGGGAAGCGGCGCACCCAAGGTCAGATCGATGGAGTGTTTGACCTGATAGTGTAGAGGTACCCTTGTGGGTGAGGTGAAAATGTCCCTGTACTACTCCAAGACCTTGTCCATCTGTTGTTGTTGTGTAGAGGAGCCCTGCCTGGAAGCCGTGGCCATAACCTTCTTCTTTCCTTGGGGGCAAATTATAAGGAAAATGAATTTCTTGGTCTGTGAAATGATCTTACTGCATTTCTTTGCAGTGATAAAAGAGATGGCGGTAGGAGGGGATACCTCAAGTATCCTATCCAACTTATTGCCAAATTAATAATCATAGAGCGAGGTTTAGACTCATATACATCATATGTCTTCCACAAGTATGGTTGTTCTAACAATACATTAGAAACTTCAAGAGGAGCAACATCACAAATACCTCATTCGTGAATGGCTTGATGCTATAGGGAAGGCGACATTGTTGGCTGACGCAAAGATCTCGCCCTTGGTGAAGCCACCTTATGGTGTACAACTGTGGATGCACTGTAGTCTTTAGGCCTAGCCACTTCACAACTTCTACTGAAATGAGGTTCTTTTGGCTCCCTCTATTGATAATGAACTACAGCGGAGAACCTTTCACCCACATCTGTGAGTGGAAGAGGCATTCCCCCTCCTCTAGATCATTAGGCTCAATTTTCTGGATCTTTGTGGTGGCCACGGTGGCACTGGGCTCCACATCAATGATCTTCTTCCTTTTGTCAGTCCCCTTATCGGTTTCTGATTCAGAGTTGAAACCTATGTCTGATTCAGAAGCCTTCAACTCGACCACCAGTGACTTCTTGGCTCAACACTCACTTGTATTGTGATTGCAGATCTTATGGAACTCACACCATTTTCCTGTATCCTTCTTCGTCTTCATGGTGTTTTTCTTTACTTGCGGCTTCGGCGGTTTGTCCAGGGTAGCTCTTATTTGGCTTGGTCCCTTGTTTTGTGGTTTGGGGGCGCCTCTTCCTTGCTGTGATGCAGGAAAGTGTTCCCTCTGCAAATAGAGGCAACCCCTCTAGCCCTAGAGTGGGTCTAGTCACAAACAAGGACAAATCAATAATAACTTTCCTTAAATAGTCAAAGTTGGAGGCCTACCTCAACCGGTGGTCGATGGAGTTCCATTGCGCTACTCCAGCTTCCTCTTCCTTCTCCTCAATGAGTGATCAACCTGAAACAAAGCAAAGGAAATACAACAAAGCACGTAATCCGGCAACAACAATAAACCATTTACTCACAAAGTCAAGAAGTCAGGAGCTATCAAGTACATTACATACAATACATAGGAAAACATCATTGATTGCATTAATAATGAAATAAGAGTTAGCTTACAATCAAAGTCTTGATGTCACAAGCCTTCTCAGAGAAGAATCCAGCCAGCACGTTCTTCAAGCATTCACTCTTTGAACATGGATCTCCCAACATACAAGAGTTCTCTCACTCATAAGCTTCACACAAGATCAAAGGTACCTTACAACCTTCCACAAACTATCAACAATTCCACACTTATCGCACTCACACCAGCTATCTAGCAAACTCACAAAGCACTCACAACACTCCTCAACTAGCCAACTATCAAACTGTCCAACTTGCAATGCATAGTAATGGTGAGAGTTTAAATAGGAGAAGGAGTCTCCATGAAAGGTGGAAAGGAGAGCTTATCATCAAGGAAGGTAGCACAATTGACGGAACTGCCACACCAAGGAAGGAAGGGCGACATAAACAAGGCCAACAACCAGGTCTGGAGTCATCTGGAAGGCCGACTGTCGGAACAATTTGCCCAATCTGGATCATCGTGGGAACATAACCGATCTTCAGCGCTGACATTGTAAGTGATCAGTGCAGATAGTCAGATCATCGTTGAAGGGACCACAAGTACCTGCGCTGATGCATAAAATCGAGCCATCACGAGAATCATGTGTACTTCCGCGCTGGCAGCGCGGTCTGTCTATTCATAAGCGCTTATCAGCGCTTTTATTCAGCCAAAAGTCGCAATGAGGCAGTAAACTTTGGAAAAGTGGGTCAATTGGCAGCACAGGGAAACATTTGTCTGTCATAAGCATGTTTGACTTGGACACATGGCACAGCGAGAAGACTGGGAGTGAAAGCGGTGATAAATTACTGTGTAACAGATGCCCCCTAAAGTATGAAGCCCGAGAGAGTGGGAGGGGTGAAATGCTTTACAAAACAACTGAGCTGGAACACCATCTGGAAGGACCCACACACAAGTACAATATCTCTGAAGTACATGTAGTCTAGGCATGGGCGCAGCCATCTAAAAGACATACAGAAAAGGTCTGTAGTATGGACGCAGCCACCCAGCTAATGAGACCATGATAATGATAAAGGTATGGTCGCAGCCATCCATGAAGACTTAGGTATGGTTGCAACCATCCATCAATGAGTCATGTAATCATAAACCAATCCATGCAGGCCGAGCGTATGTAATCTGAGCCCGGGGTCTTGAACCCAACCGACCAATAGTACAAATTATATCATGCGAATGGAGGTGTCGAAGTCGAGCATGAGATAAAGTCGCTTGATTACCAGTCAGTGATGGAAAACGTTAACAAGCACGAGAGAAACCACCAATGATGACAATGGCTCTCAAGGTACTGTCTAGTACAATCCACGAAGTGAGAAGAATGAGCTGAAGTCGAACACTCGTGGAATCACCTGATCGACGACCAATGATATAAATCAACCGTCAAGTGCGAAGAACTTGCCATTGAGGCACGCAAGCTCCAAGGTACCAAAGGGGATCTCTAGGTCAATCTTCTGGATAATGAGCTGATGTCGACAGGAGACAACTTGTCGCAAGAGGGCCATAATGTTTCCCCCATCAACGACACAAGATAAATAACAAGTGGTAGATGGTGCAACAGAGTATCAGAGAAGGAGACAAAGGTGTAAACTGTAGAAGGATTATACTCTTGAACATGTCGGCGACACGACTCCGGAGGGTGGCAGCATTCAGGTACCAAAGGATCAGAGGCTTGATGACAACGGCATGAATCAGATGGAATGAGGATAAATGACAACCCAAACCCTCGGAAGGCCAAATGACGATGTATGGATGTCCCAACCTGACAAGAAGCAGAAGTGTCGATGTTCAAGAGTGACTCGCCGCCATAGACAATCGACGAAAAAACCTGTTATCGAATCCAACCTAGTAATAGCTTAACGAGCCCTAGGGAGGAAAAGCTCGAGTCCCGTCATGGTGACGAGTCCAATGTCGTCAGGGTTTAATGAGTCCGACATAGGCAAAACTCGGAGTCTTTTTCATGTTTAGGGAGTTTGAAAAAGACACGGAAAAGAAAACTCCAGGGGGGTCCTTTTTCGTAAAGTTGTGTCTCTCAAGCCCGAAAAAGTATAAAACAACACTCAAAAGAACCGCCCGACCATTATGATCGAGGAGTACTCTTCATAATCAGTGACTTCGATCTGAAAAAGTAAAAAAGCGACCGAAATCACGTCGTTTCGTAACAATTAACGAGCTTGAAATGACAAAGGCCCGGCAATCTTTTCTCATTTAAACGGTCAGAAAAGAGCTTAAAGGCGACTGCCTCTTATTTACTTTTAACGAGTCGAGAGGGGTAACTCGGCTATTTTTTCATGTTTTGAGTTGGAAAAGGGCTTAAAGAGGACTTCAGGGATCAAGTGGAACTCCATCACCTGTAGATCTGCACAAAACACGTCACACGTAAAATCCATTCGATATAAAATAAACAACATAGCTTAGAAAAATCATATTTTAATTTAAACATATGGTAAAGAAGAGGAAAAATCACACATTTATCAAATATAACATTTTACTTTCCAAAAATTACTATAAAAAGGGGTTTTACCATTGATTTTTTACCATTGCCACTGTTTATGCACAGTAGAGCGTTTTGGAGCACCGATGTTGGCGAGCTCATTTCTGGCCCATTCGTCCACCGTTTGTCCCAAAACTTCTTCCAGGTAGGTAGATTTCATCTTAAGCTTCAATTCAATGTCTTTTTTACTGCATTCGACCGTGGGATGTGTTAGTTTAGGCGGTTTTTTCAAAACAAATTCCGCTCTCGGTCATCGCGGGTTTTGCCTTCGAGTTTGCGATGACCGATAAAAATTGACACAGACTCCGACCCGATCATCGCGGAAAAGTGATGTACTTCTGCGATGATCGGGAGAAATTAAAATTAGCGCCCCATGGTCATCGTGTCTGTTTTAGGAACAACCGCGATGATGCCGCGCGACTATTTTTTTATAAAAACGACGTTTAAATCTTTCTAACAAGGGCGCTAATAGAATTTCTTCGTCATGCAGGCTATAATGGCATTCGTCTAGCAAGAATGAATGCACGATGCCAATGATATCCAAGCTTTCGCCTATGTGGGGTGCTGAAACGCATTCCGAGCATGCGGGTTACTCAAATTCTCCCTTACTCCTCACCTCCGGTCATAGCCCGATTTGCTGGAGCTATTGATCTGGGACTGGAATCCTACAGATGAGAGATTCATTATCCGAGGCTGGGAGATTGAATTTGACGTCACAGATATCTATTTTTTGACCGCGCTGTCCCATCAGGGTGTGAGGCCGATCTTGGAGGGCCAATGTCCCGGGGACGAATCACTAGAGACCCTCATGGCTCGAGTGTGCCCAGGGGCACGCAAAACGAAGAGCGGGAAGGTGGCAATCCCGACAGTGAATGACGTGATTCTTCGAGCCATGTTATTCATGGTGACACGGGCAGCAGGATCCCAAGCCCAACATGAGGCTTCGAAGACCCATCTTCGGCTGGCTCTCGAATGTCTCAACCCAACGATGTTTAACTGGGCAGACACGGTGACAGCAAACATGAAAAGACTACTTACTATATGTCGTCGAGGGGAGACAAAACAGTTTGGCTACAGTTCCATCTTAGTCCCGCTCATGCTGGAGCAGGTGCCGACACTGTAGCTTCAGGATATGGATTTAGACGCACCCAGACCATGTGAGACCAGAGCTACACGGTGGGCACATGTCATGCCACGAGGAGGTGGTGGGCGACCAGTATCGTGGGGGATACTGTTTAGAGAGTGGTTGGAGCGTCAGGTGATCTTTGTCAAGGATTGGCTGTATGCAGGCATGGACTTCCGCGGAGATCCCGACATGTAGCTGCCTGATGGTGGTAAGACACTTGATCACACATTTTTTGCATTTTATTTTTTATGATGTTTTTTTATTTTTTTTTATGTATATGTCCTAATGATAAACACTTGTGGAATTGTAGATGTAGGACCAGTGAGACCTGCTGGGTTGGCTCCGGAGGCACGAAGGGATGCGCAAGGCATCGTAGCACTAGCCATGGCTCCCCCGGCAGATGACGAGGTGGAGATGATGGCCGGAAACCTCGAGGGACTGATGATGGGGATCCTTGACTACCTGGGGGTCGAGGAGGTCCCCGTAGCACTGCAGATCCATATAGTTGGGGTGAGACCCAGGGCACACCGCCTATTGTGGCAGGTGGCACAGGTGGCGTTGAGCTATAGGGAGCACAACCCACCACAGTAGACGCCTAGGTCTATTTTTTGTTGATGATTCTTTTGAGAGACATGTGTCTCAGATGTACGGAGAGCACAGACTCTACTTGGACATATACACCTAGTTTTTGAGCGCCTCAGTGCACCACACGATATATATATATATATATACATATTCTTATGGTTTATTGTGTTTTTTATGCTTCTATTTGTTGTTTTGATTACATGTTATGCAAATGTCTATCTAATACATAATTGGCTAATGCATCAGTTAATGTATTTAATCGTCTTGGAATGTGTTGATATGTGATGAAATCAAAATTCCTTTCCAACAATTCAACATGTAGATATAGCCTTAGAATCCGATGGTCTCTGACGGAATAATGCCCATTGAACTGGTGGATGACAAGCTGAGAATCCAGGTTCACTACCAATGTTCGAATACCGAGATTGATCACCTCGACTAGTAACTCAATAACTACGCTATACTCAACCACATTGTTCGTGGTACAACCTAGACAAACACCTTAAAGGTCTACCAGCTCACCATGAGGATCGTAGATCACCCATGTCGCAGAATACAGGTTGCGTGTACTACGGGAGGCACCATCGGCAAAACCAATGTAAGGCACACCAGACATCTGCACAAGAACCAAAAGGACACAATAAGCGGTAATCATGCAGACACGCCAAGCCAAAGACATGAAAACACGCACACACAACACACCTATTAAAACACACGTATGTACAAATCAGAGTGCCTGGAATTCATGCATAATACGTTTTCAAGTAAAACCCATTTCGAGGCTTATCCAGAGGGTTCCCTTCATATTCAATCAACTCATAGGCCCCTTTTTCCAAAACTCGCTTTACAATATAAGGCCCGTGCCACATGGGCTCGAATTTTCCTGCCCCCAACTTATCATTGGCTTGATCGTAGAGCAGGACTAAATCTCCCTCAACAAAAGAATGAGGATGAATAGTATGATCGAAATGAGTTTTCACTCGCTTATTCTGTGCTTCGATAGCTAGAGAGGCTAGTCGACGAGTCTCGTCTAGCCGCTCTAGGTAAAGAAGGAGTTCCTCTACCGGAGTAGTGTCGGGGAGTAATCGATGGCTAATTTTAAAGAAGGGATCTCGCAATCAATGGGAAGGGTAGCCTCCAGTCCATAAACCAATTGGAAGGGAGTGAAACCGGTTGCATCCTTCATAGAGGTTCTGTAGGCCCACAAGGCAAAGAACAACATCAAGTGCCAGTTGGACTTGTGCATGCCAATGGTTCATTGAAGCATCGTAACTAGAACCTTGTTGACGGCTTCCACTTGGCCATTGGCCTGAGGATAGTATGGAGTCGAACTATCGTGCCGCAAGCCTAACTAGGTTGTAAGCTCAGTCATCATATGATTACGGAAATGCTTGCCGTGATTAGTGACGATGGCCTGAGGGACTCCGAACCGTGAAATGACATGATTGAACAAAAACTGCGGCGTTGTGTGACCATCTTGAGATAGTGTGGGCATCACCTCGGCCCATTTTCTGAAGTAATCAATGGCAACGATGATATACCCATGCCCCTCGGCCGAGCGAGGGTTACAGGTCATATAATCAATGCCCCATTTTGCAAAAGGGCCAACGGTAACAACATGGTGCAATGAGGTGGGGGGTGCACGCATCTTCCGCTGGTAGATTTGGCACTCATGACAAGAACGGACAACAAGAATGCAGTCCTTAAAGATGGAGGGCCAAAGTAACCGGCACGGAGGATCTTTTGAGCAGTAGCATATTCGGACATGTTACCACCACAGGCACCAGCATGGAAGTCATTTGAAACTCGCTCAACTTCCTCGAGCGTTAAACATCGGTGGAGAACAGAGTCGACGCCAAGCCGGTACAGGGTGTCCCCAATAATACGATAGCGCTGAGATTGATGGCGAATCCGTCGTCGAGCATCCTTAGATATCTCAGGACGAAAAGAGGACGTCTGTAGATATGCAATGATATCCCCGTACCAGGGATCGAGGGTGTTGATTAAGAAGATGGTTTCGTCTGGAATATGGTCCTCTAACCGAGAGGGCGCGGTAAGAGATGGAAAAGAGCACAACAATTCAGCAAAGACGAGGTATTTCTTGGACTTGGTGGTATTGAATTCCAGGTCGAACTCTTGGAGGATAAGAATCCACTTCGAGTACTTGCCCCCCAGCAATTGACGTGGCAGGATGTACGTCATTGGGGTTGCAATCAGAAACCACTGTCGTAGTGCGCAATAAGATATAATGGCAGAAACGTTGGACGGCACAAACGGCGGCCAATGCCAACTTCTCGACGTGAGCGTATCGAGATTCCGTATCTAATAGATTGCGGCTGAGATAATAAATGATGTGCTCAGTGTCATCGTCATCATCTTGAACAAGAACCATGGCAATAGTGGTATTAGCAGTGGCCAAATACAGAGTGTAGTCGTGATAATAATCAGGAGGACGCGACAATGGAGCCGAAACAAGGAGAGCCTTGAGGTGCTCGAAAGACTCTCGAGTAGCAGCATCCCAACGAAAAGGGGTGTCCCGCTTCAGTAATCGCGTAAAACCTTTGGCCACTTCGGCAGAGTTCAGAATGAAGCGTTGTAAAAAATTCTCTTTGCCCTGCAAGCTCTGCAATTGCTGCAAAGAAGCAGGGGGAGGAAGATTCAGAATGGCCTTGACCTTAAGGGGATCCAAACAGATGCCCTCTCGGGAGACATTGAACCCGAGAAGTCTGCCAGATTCTACACAGAAGACACACTTATGTGGATTGAGCCAGATGCGGCAGTGTCAACAATGGAGAAAGGTTTCGCGAAGGTGGGTGGGATGGTCCTGGCGTTTAACTGAATGAGCAGGTAGATCATTGATCCGGATTTAAACAGGAACGCGACAAAATACAGAGATAACCATATACACAAAGATGCAGCAGAAATAATACTTCATTTCATTAACGGAAAATACTGAAATATGCTTACAACCAGAAATGGAAATAAACCAGCCAGGGCGATGGTAGCTTATCTCTGAGAAGAGATGTGGTGGCTACATGCCTCTGAACTATGTTACAATGAGGCTCAAAGGCCTATTTATTGTTGAGAAACAATGGAAAAACTTTCACATCCCAAAACCTAACCCTAGAAGATGAAACGCCAAATAGTGGGCCCCGTTTGGGTAAATTGGTACATCAATTTCCTGGGGTCGTAACTTTGGCATACGATCTCCATTTGATGCGTACAATAGTTGGTTAGAAATATATATTCGAGCACTACCACTTTGGGAGGAAACATAGGCCCATGGACCCATGTTGCCCTAGATTTCCCAAAAAACATCGTTTAGGGCCTCAAAACGGCTTCGGAAGTTCAGGACCCGAAAAACTGCTAAAAATAGTAAAGTGTGCTACAATTTAGGAAACTAAAAAAGTTGAAAGAGATAGTTGTGGGGGTCCAAATGGGATAGGTGGGTGGCCACCAACATCCACCTGGATCATTCCTCCTCCCTTAGGAAGCAATGGTCCCCATTGCGTTGAGTTCCTCCATCTGCTGAACTTGTTCTGCACTTTCTGATGTGTCCAGTAATGGTGGGAAGCATGGTCGATGATGGTCCACATTGAACACTTGGTTCAGGCGAAGGAATGGAGGAATGTTGTGCTCCAAAGCATTGTTCCCCACAGGATTGGTACTACTGTAAGGACCATGTTGGAGTGGTCTGAGCTTCTGATGGGCTCTTGTAAGGCGTTCTTTCTACAGATGTAACCAAACTTTTTCACCCACTTGAAACTTATGTGGTACCCCTGTGGGTGAGGAGAAGTTGTTCCTGTGTTCTGTCATGACCGTATCCCTTTGCTGCTGCTGCTGTGTGGAGGAACCCTTTGCAGGGGTCATGGATGTAGCAACGATCTTCCCCTTACTTTGGGAGTGAACCATACAGATGAATTTCCTGGTCTGTGATATGAGCTTGCTGCCTTTCTTAGCAGTGATCAAAGATGTGGTGGTAGGTGGGGCTACCTCCGGTATCCTGTATATTGAATTATTCAAAGAAATAATGACAGCGCAAGGCCTGGACTCATACACAGCATGTCGCCTCCACAAGTATGGTTGGCCTAATAATACATCACAAACATCCAGAGGTGTAACATCACACAATACCTCGTCTGTGAATGGTTTGATGTTGTAGGGAAGGCGGCACTGCTGGTGAACTTTGAGATCTCCTCCTTCATGAAGCCACCCAATACTGTACGGCTACGGGTGTGGTGTAGTCGGTAGGCCCAACCGCTTCACGACCTCTTAAAATAAGGTTCTTTTGGCTGCCACTGTCGACAATGAATTGCAGCGGCGAACCCTTCACCCACATCTGTGAGTGGAAAAGACGTTCCCCCTCCTCTGGCTCTTCGGGCTCATTCTTCTGGATCTTGGCTGTGGCAACGGTGGCGCTGGGATCCGCATCAATGATCTGCTTCCCTTTACCATTCGCCTTGTCGGGTTCTGGCTCAGGGTCAGAACATTTATCTGATTCGGAAGCCTTCAGCTCGGCCACCAGTCACTGCTTGGTCCAACACTCACTTGTGTTGTGAGTGGGGCTCTTGTGGAACTCACACCACTTTCCTGTGTCCTTCTTCGGCTTTTTGGTGTTGTTCTTTTCTTGTGGCTTCGACGGGTTGTCTTGGGTCACCCCGCCTTTGCTTTGTCCTTTGGGCTTTGGATTTGCAGATCCAAAGTCTCTCTTCTTTTGTTTGAACTTTTGCTCGATTTTAACAGCGTATCGGTATGCTGTGCCGAGTGAGGAGATGTCCAAGAACTCCATCTCTTCCTGGATGTATCTGTGTAGGCAGCCGCGGTATTTGAGCACCAGATGCCGCTCAGAATCTTTGATACCCAACTGTGTGCAAAGGGTGTGAAAGATGTTTGTGAACTCAGGCACATCTTGGTCCCGTCCCTGTCGCAGCGTGGTCCATCTGATGTATTTGTCCTCATAACTTTCGACAGGGTAGTACTGCTCCTTGATGGCATCCCGGAAGTCATTCCAAGTGGGTGCGGCTGAAAATAACGAGCCTGTACTTTCATCCTTCTCCTCGCAGTAGGTTTCCCACCAGTCCTTGACGTGGGGGGCTGCTTTGAGAAGAGCAAAAACAATCTTTTCCTGACTTGAAAA
>APFE030527640.1:0-10891 GCA_000404065.3 Pinus taeda
TTTTCTTTACTGAGATTGTGCGATTGCATGGACTTCCAAGATCCATTATCTCTAACAGAGATGTAAAGTTCACCGGTCATTTTTGGAGAACTCTGTGGAAAAATTTGAATACCCAGTTGCAGTTCAGCTCCGCTTATCATTCGCAGACGGATGGTCAGACGGAGGTGGTAAACCGAAGTCTAGGAAATTTACTTTGAAGTTTAACAGGTGAAAACTCCCGGACTTGGGACCGTGTACTTGCTCAGGCGGAATTCGCATACAACGATTCCCCTAATCGCAGCACAGGATACAGTCTGTTCCAAATTTTGTACGGCATGCATCCGCGAGGAGTGCATGAATTACGAGATTTGGGAAAACTTGAGAAACGAAGCGCTGATGGGGAAGATTTCGCCCAAGCAATGAGTAACTTGCATGAACAGGTCAAACTGAAATTACAGGACAGCAGTCAGAGGTATAAACAGCGAGCTGATATAAAGCGTTGGGAAGTTCAATTCAACGTAGGAGATGAAGTCCTTGCGTACTTACGTAAGGAACGGTTTCCAAAACAAGAGTACAGCAAGCTAAAATTTAAGAAAATTGGGCCCTGTAAAATCATTCGCAAATTTTCTGCAAACGCCTATGAACTACAGTTGCCACCAGGGATTGGTATTTCCCCTATTTTTAACATGGCAGATCTGTTTCCTTATGTCACTAATTCAGCAGATAATACAGCAGCAAAGCCACCGCGGGACACCAATTGTGAAGGAGATTCATGGACGAGACAGATGCCAATGGCACCACCCCTTGAGATCAAAGGGATTCTAGACACACAGGTAGCTAAGCGCACACGTAGGAAGGAGTACTTGCGGTATTTGGTCAAATGGAAGAACCGTCCGATAGAGGACAGTTCGTGGCTAAATGCAACGCAGATACAGAAAGCAGGTTATTCTGTCGACGACCTCATGGAACGGAGCCATGACTTTTTGCCACCCCAGGAGCCTGATGCAGGAGCATCTAGCTCCGAGGAGACAGAAGGTGGTTGACGGTCTCATGGAGAGACAAGAATAAACAATCATACATGCATAGCAGGACAGGTGGTAGGCTTGTCAGTTGTTTTACTTTTCTTTTATTATTTGTTTTATTTTTCAGAAGGTCGTTAGGACCAGGACAATTACAATCGTGAACTGTTTCTTTTTAATTAGGAATTAGTAATAGTAAAATAGGTTAATAGCAAATTAGCATTTTTTATGAATGGTGTTAATTAGGAACAGTTAATGGTAATCAACAGCCTTGTAACAGAAATTGGTGGACAATTACCCAATTCTGTTGGGGCAGTTCTACCTGAACAAAGAACAGTTGTGCCTCAGGGAGATTAAAAGAAAAAAGAGAAATAGTGTAAAAGATTCCTCAGGCAGAGAAAAGAAACATACATTCATTTCGAAATAAAAGTTTGTTTTTATTTATCTATTGAATCACCACTGTACAGTTTAATTTCATACATCTATACATAAATTCTGTGTAACTAATTCACGTTGGAATAAGAAGACAACAAGTATTCACAGGAAGAGCAGGGCGCTGCCATATGTATTACTTCCAGACAAGGAGGACGAGAAATTGTGAACGCAAGCAAACCATCAGGTAATCCATATAAACCCTCAAATTATTTATGATCAAAGCAAATGCCAGAATGAAACCAAATAAAATCGTATCATTTCATTAACTGTTATAAACAAAGTATACACAGTCCAGGGCGTCTCACGCTCCTTCGAAACAAAAGCTCATTCAAAACAAAACCTCGAAACAGAGTTTTCGAACAAGAGAATGATACAACCAGACAGAGTCAAAATAATTACCATAGCGAGGAAGTACCGAACAGAAACGGTGTGAACGAGGGTTTCTATTAATCAAACATCGACATTGCAGGACTAGGGTTCGAAACAACTGAATACCCATCTTACAGAATTAATCAAACATCAACATTACAGGACGAGGGTTTGAAATAAGCCAATAATCATCTTACAGAACAGGGGTTTCAAACAACCCAGTATCAGCATTACAAAACGAAGACTTCGATAACGAAGGACCAACGTGCAGGACTACAAGAGGGTTACACAGCCAAGAACACTACATATTTCACCGCTTAGGTGACAGACTAATAACAAAAGGAAGTCTCAGAACCTCTATAAGTTACAGTCAAACTAATATGGAAAGACCCTACCTGTAGGAAAGAGCTGGAGAGTTCGAACGACTGCTAGAGATCGTGGAGGGCGTTAATCTACAAAGACCAGCTACCTCGAGCCACCTGCAAACGAAATGGGGGCATATTAGTATTATTTACAATCACAACAATCATTAAAAACAACAAACGGATGAGAATTGAAGCGCAGAACCTCACCTGGAGCTGAGGAGGCAGAGTCGAAAACCGAAACAACCATTATACCCTTGAAGACACGGAGCGAGGGCGTTAGGGTATGAAAGAGAAGTGACAGACAAGTTTAGCAGAGAACCATAGTTTACCTTGGCAGCAGAACTAGAGCGTGATAGCTTGGCGGAAACCCTGTCATGATACAAACCCATCAATTAATCGACCAGAAACAACATTTAAATGACAGAATCCACCTAACAAACCGTAAACCAAAAGATTATCACTGTGCAGGGCGGAGGGTGCCTCTACAGTTCGTTGTAACCCTACCTCCAGAGCAGCGGAGGACCGAAAACATCCATAGAACCAGTGTTGAAACCAGAACGGCGGAGGTGCGAAAGTTCCCACAGAGCAGAGCTAAAATTCGGCACAATGAAGGAGTGTAAAATGACAAATGAGCGGGACAGGGGTTGACAAAAGGTAAGTGACCGTATGAGAGAAATCGACAGGCGGAAACCCTAACCGATGCTACCAGTAAACACCCCAATAAAATATCAGGCGAACGTACCCAGCATTAAAATCAAACAGCTAATATATTAAAAGCGCCAAGTCTTGTCACTTACGGTCGCATTGGGAACGGCGGGAAGCCATCACAAAAATATATTTTTTAAAATTTATTAAAAGTGAATGCAATCTAACAAACTCTATAATACACTACAACCATTGATAAGAATTAAGAAGAAGAATATGCTAAGCATATTCCCTTGAGAATCAATCTAGGCCCCCAACTAAAAAAAATTCAACAAACCTCTTTCCATATAAATTTCATATATATACGCCACCTTAAATTTGTCATTATCATACCCTTGTGGTAGGGTACAAATATATGTATGTTTAGATAATCGTAAAGTAGGAAGGGTAGTAAATTGTTGCCACAATTATAGGAAAATACCTTGTTATATATGGTATGGAAAACTTTGCTATTAATCAAAGAAGACATAACAGTCACAATTTGGAGTAGACAATATGATCTTCAAACACGTTGTAGGACATCTTAACACCACAATAGATGAAATTTATATGCACAAACCTAATTTTTTAATTCTTAATGGACCATTTTGCTAAATAAAATTTGTTTATGTATAAATTTATGCTATGAATAATAATGACAAACTTATTAGAATTGTAGTAATATCAACATGGAGGAATTTTCTATAATTGCAATAATCTCAAATTCCTAGGAAATTGGGGGGTTGGGAGCTAGATGGCAGAAATCTAATTCTTAAATTAATTAAAAGTAATGGATCATTTTGCTAAAAAAAAATTGCTTATATATAAATGAATGTTATAAATAATAATGAGGAACTTATTAGAATTGTACTAATCTCAACATGGGTGAACTTATTAGAATTGGAATAGTGTCAAATCCCTAGGAAATCTGTGGGTGAGGAACTATGTGGAAGGAAACTAATTTATTAAATGTAATGGACCATTTTTATAATTAAATTTTTCTTATATAAAAAGGAATGTTATAAATAATAATAAGGAACTTATTAGAATTGGAATAATCTCAAATTTCTAGGAAATTGGGCAGTGGGGAGTCACCTGATGAAACATTTCTAAATAAAAATGCAGTTGTCTATAATGGGACTTTTTAAGCCTTTCCGGTGGGTTTTTCCGGTCAAAATCCGGCAGCAATTTATTGGAATGGTAAGTTTGATAGCTAGTTTATGCACAATCAATGCGTCCCAGGGGTTTTTCAGGGTGTTGAATCCAAATATGCAGTTAAAAAACCATTTTAACTGCAACAAATCAAGATTTAACCTCAATTTATTCCGTGAATCTCCAAAAGGTCGCATTGTAGACAACTCCAATAAAAATTGCTTATATTTAAATGAATGTTAAAAATAATAATGAGGAATTTATTAGAATTAAGGTAATATCAACATGGAGGAGCTTATTAGAATTAGAATAATCTCAAATCCCTAAGAAATTGGTGGGTCGGGAGCCATGTGGTTATTTATTTTTTAATTGATTGAAAGTAGTTGACCATTTTGTTGAAAAAGTCAACAAGTCTCCTTCTATCTAAAATTCATATATATAGGCCAAGTTAAATTTTCCACTATGACGCTTGTGGTAGCTTACAAATATATGTATGTTCAAATACTCGTAAAGCACACATGGAAGTAATTTGTTTCCATGATTATAGGAAAATACCTTTATATATTGTATACACATTCAAAACACGTAGCCCACATTCTTCCAGCCTGAGAAAAACATTGGAGTACACAATATTATCTTCAAACACAGTGAGGGACATCTTAACACCAAAATAGATAGAATTTGTTTGTGCCATAATGAAAACATAGGAAAATACCTTGTTATATATTTGTTTATATATAAATAAATGTTATAAATAATAATTCAGAAGATATCATGGAGGAACTTATTAGAAATGGAATAATCTAGAACCCATAGGAAATAGGTGGGTGAGGAGACACCTTTCACTAATCTATTTTTCTAAATTCATTAAATGTAATGGACCATTTTTCTAAATAAAATTTGCTTATATATAAATGAATGTCATAAATAATAATTAGGAACTTATTAGAATTGCAATAATCTCAACAAGGGAGGAAATTGGAATTTATTAGAATTGTATTAATCCAAATCGTTAGGAAATTGGTGGGTGGAGAGTGAGGTGGCAAAAATATATTTTTTAAATTTATTAAAAGTAATGGACCATTTTTCTATATAATATTTTCTTATATATAAATGAATGTTATGAATAATAATGAGGAACTTATTAGAATTGTAATAATCTAAATATGGAGGAACTTATTAGAATTGGAATAACGTCAAATCCCTAGGAAATTCCTGGCTACTAACATGGATGAACTTATTAGAATTCGAATAATCTCAAATCCCTATGAAATTTGGGGGTGGGGATCTAATTTTTTTTATTTTTTAAACGTAATGAACCATTTTGCTAAATAAAATTTCCTTATGTATAAATGAATGTTATAAATAATAATAAGAAACTTATTAGAATTCAAATAATCTCAACATGGAGGAACTTATTAGAATTGAAATAATCTCGACATGGAGGAACTTACTACAGTTGGAATAGTATCAAATCCCTAGGAAATTTGTGGGTGGGAAGCCCATAGCACAAATATAAATTTTTAAGCATTAAGAAGAAGCATATGCTGCGCCTATTCTGTAAAAATCAATCTAGGCCCCTAATTAAAAAAAAAAAAAAATCAACAAACCTCTTTCCATCTAAAGTACATATATACATCACCTTAAATTTATACAAATATATGTATGTTCAGATACTGTAAATGAGACAGGGAGGTAAGTTGTTGCCACAATTATAGGAAAATCCCTTGTTATATATGGTATGTAGAACTTTGTTATTAATCAAAGAAGGCATAACATTGACAACTTGGAGTAGACAAAATGACTTTTGAACCCATTGAGCATCATCTTAACACCAGAATGGATGGAATTTATTTGCACCATATTGAAGACTTAGGAAAATACCTTGCCATATATTTGTTTATATATAAATAAATGTTATAAATATTAATGAGGAAGTTATGATGCAATAACTTACTAGAATTGAAATAATCTAAAAATCCATAGGAAATTGTTGGGTGGGGAGCCACATTACACAAGCCTTTTTAAATTTATTAAAAGTAGTGGACCATTTTGCTAAATAAAATTTTCTTATGTATAAATGAATGTTATAAATAATAATGAGGAACTTATTAGAATTTGAATAGTTTAAAATTCCTAGGAAATTGGTGGGGCAGGAATCTAATTATTTAAATTTCTTAAAAGTAATAAACCATTTTGCTAAATAAAATTTTCTTATATATAAATGAATGTTATAAATAATAATGAGGAACTTCTTAAAATTGGAATAATGTCAAATCCCTAGGAAATCCGTGGGTGGGCAGCCACTTGTCACAAACATAATGTTTTTAATTTATTAAAAGTCAATGCAATCTAACAAACTATGTAATACACTACAACCGTTGAATTAAGAATTAAAAAAAAAAAAAGCATATGCTTAGCATGTTCCCTTGAGAATCAATCTTAGTTTTCAATTAAAAAAACAAACTATGTAATACACTACAACGGTTGAATTAAGAATTAAAAAAAAAAAAGTATATGCTTAGCATGTTCCCTTGAGAATCAATCTTAGTTTTCAATTAAAAAAGAGGAAATGGGCCATTCTCAAATCCCTAAAAAATTGGTGTCTGGGAGCTATGTGGTAATTTAATTTTTTAACTTATTAAAAGTAATGGACCATTTTGCTATAACGAATTTTTATATATAAATTAATGTTATAAATAGTAATGAAGAACTTATTAGAATTGGAATAATCTCAAATCCCTAAGAAATTGGTGGGTGGGGAGCCACTTGTCACAAATATAATGTTTTAAATTTATTACAAGTCAATGCAATCTAACAAACTATGTAATACACTACAACCATAAGGAAAAGCATATGCTTATCATATTCCCTTCAGAATCAATCTTATTTTTCAATTAAAAAAATGGAAATAGACCATTCTCAAATCCCTAAGACATTGGTGTGTGGAAGCTACGTGGTAATTTAATTTTTTAATTTATTAAAAGTAATGGACCATTTTGCTAAAACAATTTTTTATATATATAAATTAATGTCATAAATAGTAATGAAGAGCTTATTAGAATTGGAATAATCTCAAACCTAAAAAATGGTGGGTAGGGAGCCACTTGTCACAATATAATGCTTTAATTTATTACAAGTCAATGCAAATCTACAAACTATGCAATACACTACAAACATTAATTAACATTAAGAATTAAGAAAAAACATATACTTAACATATTCCTTGAGAACAATCTTAGTTTTCAATTTAAAAAATAAAAAAACATCCTTCCCATTTAAATTCCATATATATAAATCTGTCTAAAATTATTTTTATATTTTTATATTTAATAATAAATATTTAAATATACTATTTACCCATATATATAATTACATATGTTTTGAATATAAAATATAAAAATATTTCTTATATAACATATCGATAATTATTTTATATCTATAAATATGTAAATAACATTTTTTAGCTGATTACTTTATCTATTAATTATTTTTATAATTTGTATATATTTTAAAGAGTTCAAGCCTGAACAAACTGAACAAATAATTTCCTATTATATTCCCTGTCATTTGACTCAAATAATAATAAGTACCCTCCATCGCGCTCAATCACGAATCATTCAAAATATTTTTAACTTTGTATCGTTTGGAAAATCACATTGTTAAGCGAGTGGAATGGCGAAATGGGCTTCCTGGAAATTTCGTATACCGCAGACAGCATTCTCGTGAATCGTGAATCTTTGCGTAACATCAGTTGTTCTCAATCACCAATCATTCAAATATTTTAATTCCTTTATGGTTTGGAAAATCATGGTGTTACGTGAGTGGAAGGGCGAAATCGGCTTCTTTGAAGCTCAGTTCACCGCAGACCGCATTACCATGAATCTTTTTCTAACTTTTCTGTTTCTCAATCACTAATCATTCAAAATATTTTAATAATTATTTTATGCTCCTGGAAAATATTATGGTATGGAAAACTTTGTTATTAGTTGAGGAAGACATAGCATTCACAATTTATAGCTTATATTTTTCCAGTTTGAGCATAAGATTGGAGTAGACAATACGAGGGACATCTTAAGAAAGAATGGACAAAATTATTTGCACCTAGTGAAGACGTAGGAAAATACTTGTTATAATTTGTTTATAATATAAAATAAATGTTATAATAATAATGATCAGTTATCATGGAGAAACTTATTAGAATTCTATTAATATAAGAATCACATGAAATTGGTGGGTGGGGAGCAACTTTGCATGAATCTAATTTTTTAAGTTTATTAAAAGTAATGGACCATTTTACTAAAAAACAAATCTTATATAGAAATGAATGTTATATATGAATAATAATGAAGAACTTATTAGAATTGGAATAATCTCAAATCCCTAGGAAAGTTGTGGGTGGGGAGCAATGTGGCCCTAAAAGTCAATGCAATCTAACAAACTTTGTAATACACTACAAGCATTGATAAACATTAAGAAAAAACATGTGTTGAACATATTCCCTTAAGAATCAATTTAGATCCTCAATTTAAAAAAAAAATGTGAGCAAACCTTCTTCCATCTAAAGTTCATATATATAGGACACATTAAATTTTCCACTATCAAACGCATGTGGTATTGTACAAATATATGTATATTCAAACATGGTAAGTTGTTGCCACAATTATAGGAAAATACCATTATATATGGTATGGAAAACTTTGTTGTTAGTCAAAGAAGACATAGCATTCACAACTTGTAGCTCACATTCTTCTAGAAGTAAACAAATATGATCTGACAATATGATCTCCGAACACGTTGAGGGACATTTAACATGAGAATGGACATAATTTATTTGCACTATAGCCAATATGTAGGGAAATACATTGTTATATATTTGTTTATATATAAATGAATGTTATAAATAATAATGAGGAAGTTATCATGGAGGAATTGATTAGAATTGCAATAATCTCAACACGAAGAAACTTGGAACTTATTAGAATTGGAATAATCTCAAATCCCTAGGAAATTGGTGGGTGGGGAGCTAAGTGGAACGAATCTAGTTTTTTAAATTTATTAATAGTAATCGACCATTTTGCTAAATAAAATTTTCTTATATATAAATGAATGCTATAAATAATAATGAGGAACTTATTAGAATTGTAATAATCTCAACATGGAGGAACCTATTAGAATTGGAATAATGTCAAATCCATAGGAAATTGGTGGGTTGGAAGCCCTGTGTCACGAATATAATTTTTTAAATTTATTAAAAGTAATGGACCATTTTTCTAAATAAAATTTCCTTATATAAAAATGAATGTTATAAATAATAATGAAGAACTTTTTAAAATTAAAATAATATCAACATGGATGAGCTTATTAGAATTGGAATAATCTCAAATCCCTAGAAACTAGTTGGTGGAGATCTAGTTTTTTAAATTTATTAAAAAGATTGGACCATTTTGCTAAATAAAAATTTCTTATATATAAATTATAATGAGGAAATTATTAGAATTGGAATAGTCTCAAATCCCTAGGAAATTGCTTGGTGGGGAGCCATGTGGCAATATAATTTTTTAAATTTATTAAAAGTAATGGACCATTTTGCTGAAAAAAATCTGTATATATAAAGGAATGTTATAAATATCAATGAAGAACCTGTTACAATTGTAATAATCTCAAATCCCTAGGAAATTGGTGGGTGGGGAGCCACATGGCAAAAGTATAATTTATTAAATTTATTAAAAGTGAATGCAATCTAACAAACTCTGTAATACACTACAACCATTGATAAGAAATAAGAAGAAGAATATGCTAAGCATATTCCCTTGAGAATCAATCTAGGCCCTCAATTAAAAAGAAAGTATACGCAACCTTAAATTTGCCATTATCAGACCCTTGCCGTAGCCTACAAATTTATGTATGTTCATACTCATAAAACAGAAGTTGTTGCCACGATTATAGGAAAATACTTTTTTATATATGGTATGGAAAACTTTGTTATTAATCAAAGCAGGCATAACACTCACAACTTGGAGTAGATAATATGATCTTCGAACATGTTGAGGGACATCTTCACACCAGAATTGATGGAATTTATTTGCACGACCTAATTTTTTAAATTTATTAAAAATAATGGACCATTTTGCTAAAGAAAAATTGCTTATTTATAATGAATGTGATAAATAATAATGAGGAACTTATTAGAATTGCAATAATCTCAACAGGGGCAAACTTATTAGAATTGGAATAATTTCCAATTCCTAGGAAATTGGTGGGTGGGGAGTCATGTGGGAGAATCTTATTTTTTAAATTTATTAAAATTAATAGACCATTTTCTAAATAAAATTGAATTATATTAAATGAATGTTATAATAATAATGAGGAACTTATTATTAATTCCAATAATATTAACCATAGAGGAACTTATAATAAAACTTGATAATATAAAATGAATGTTTATAAAATGATAATGAGTACTTTATTATAATACGAATAATATCAAACATGGAGAAACTTATTAAGAATTAGATAATAATCTCCAATCCTAAGAAATGGCGGGTTGTGTGCGTGCATTGTTGTGGGTAATTTTTTAATTTATTTAATAAGTATGGACCGTTTGCTTAAACAATATTTTGTTATATATATAAATGATGTTATAATAATAATCGAGAAATTATTAGAATGTTTGAATATATCTCAATCCCTAGGAATAAGTGTGTGGGAGCCATTGTTGGCACAAAAATTAATTTTATTAATTTAATGAAAGTTAATGCAATCTAACTAATCTTAAATACACTACAACCATTGATAAGAATTAAGAAGAATCATATGTTGAGCATATTCCCTTAAGAATCAATCTATGCCCTCAATTTAAAAAAAAAGAGTCAACAAGCCTGCTTC
>APFE030527642.1:0-10925 GCA_000404065.3 Pinus taeda
ACTTTGACATCATCTATAGAAAATGGAAGCAAAATTTTGTTGCAGATGCACTCTCAAGAAAGGATGAGGATGTGGAAGCATTGTTTTATGCTATTTCTATTATCCAACCAGGTTGGATAAATGAAGCAAGGGATGAATCGAAGAAGGATGAACAAGTATGGCCACTTATTCAAAAGTTGCAAAAGATCCCAATTCAAACAATATTGCCAGAAATTGAAGAGGAAGGAAAAATCATATTGGAACCTGGAGCAGTCCCAAAAACAAGAACCCGACAGGTACGAAATCAATCAATTTCAGAGTATCTCATCAAGTGGAAGAACTTACCCACTGAAGATTCCACATCGAAGGACAAGAAGTTTATATAGAAGCATCAAGAACTATTCAATCGTTGAGGACAACACGTTTTGAAGGAGAGGGGCATGTTAGGCCCCTATACTACTAGTGTAACCCCTTATTATTATTAGTACAACCCCCTTATTATATTGATGTACCCATGTAGTGCCCATATTGTTACTATTGTGCCCCATAGAAGCCCACTATTGTTAATTATTGTGCCCTTACATTATTATTGTTATGTAGGCTCTGATTATATAATGACCCCTTAGACTCCTATATATAGAAAGGAGGTCTTTTCATTTGTATCATCCAAGAATTGTTCATTTACGTAATGTAAAGGAGGTTGCCCCCTCGAAGAGGCTGAATTATAAGGCATTGATCTATCTTTTCTATCTTTTCTTGAGCTGGTTTCATAACACACACCCGCGCCCCTATACAACTGAGACCGTGTACCAAGTTTGGCGGGCGGACGCCTCACTACGTCCTCCACCTGCGCCCCAACCACGTTGCACGACGTGTCTTGCCTTGCCCGACTCGGCGGGCGCATCTACACTTCCTTGCTGTGACTCAAGTGTGCCTTCGCACTTCTCCTTGTGCGATGAGACAATGCAAAGATTGCTTGTCCAAATGAGTGCATATCCAACTTCTTTATACGCCTCTCCACGTGTGGCGACCTCAACCGGCCGACTCACCAAATGCTACAATGTGCGCCCAACCATCGTGTCTTCAAACACTTTGCATCGTCAGCTTGCCCATCGTTTGATGCACTCCTTGGTCGGCTTGTGTGGCGAGCTATCTAAATCGCTCTATAAGTGATGGTTTTCCAATACGCCCTCATACATGTTGCGCCTTTGGTAACCATCGCATTTCCATGCCTTAGTCAATTTTCGCCAATGTGGAGGCACGCGCGCCTAGCTCATAACCGCAGGCGTTCCACAACTAGTGGTGGTTCATTGTCACGACAAGTTGAGGAGTCAGATCATAGCTGCGAGTTAAATAGGTAGAGTAGTTCTTCTAAACGTCTAGGTGTGACCATTAACGGCTATAAGAACGGCTAAATTATATAATAATATTCTAATGTTAATTGTGGGTCCATTCGTAATAAATAATTCAATAATTTATATAATGTATTAAATAATGGAATCAT
Source organism: Pinus taeda (assembly GCA_000404065.3). Classification (NCBI taxonomy): domain Eukaryota; kingdom Viridiplantae; phylum Streptophyta; class Pinopsida; order Pinales; family Pinaceae; genus Pinus; species Pinus taeda. The sequence goes on from APFE030527642.1 coordinate 1,484, forward strand.
GTACTATTTCATTTTTATTTTAAAAATTCAATAATTTATATATTATAACATTTTATACTTTTTCATTAATAAATTTTATTAGTAATTAATTTAATTATTTAATTTAAATTATTAATTTATTAATTAAGTTTCGCAACAATCAAGGTTAAGTAAAGGCGGTCTCCACTTAAAAAAAAAAAAAATGGTTACTTAATTAATTTCTTTTTTATATATTTAAATATATTAAAAAATCCAAGGTCAAGTAAGAAGGGTTAATTTACCTTTTTTTTTTTTGGCGAAATAATGAAAACTATTTAAATAGAAACAATTAATTATTTTAATTGTTAGAGTTAAAAATAAATATAATAATAATAATAATTTTGGAATTCAAGGAAAGGGTAAAGAACATAAAATTAAAAATTATAAGAGAAGCCATCTAATAGTTCTAGGGATGATAATATTAAGAACTTAATGATAAGGTGTTATTAAAAAAAATAGAACGAGAGTCCAAAAACTAAAAACAAGATGGTCAAGAACATGACCAAAAATTAACCAAAGGAGAAACGAGGAGGATGGAGAAGGATACAGGATAAAAAAGGGGACAAAAACGGGGAAACCTAGAAAGCTAGAAAAGGTCAAACAAGGGAGGACAAGGAGGGAGGGTAAGGCTAGACTAGGAAGAAAGGGCAGGATCCAACAACTACTAATCTTCCAGCAGTCATCTCTATTGAGATTATTTGGCCTCCTTACAATTTCAATGGCTTCCCTGAATTTACTGTGATGGAACTGCACAACCTTGGCAATAACCATGGCCTCCTCAATACAAACCTGATGCTTGGTCTTTTCCGCATGCTCTACTAATATTGAAGACTAGGTTCTCTCGTGCCTTAGGTCAGCTGCATGTTCATTGATCCTTCGATGGATGGAGCGTCCTGTTTCCCGATATAAGGGGTCCCACAAGAACAAGGAAACATGTAGACACCCTTCATTTCCTTAGGGTCAAAAAGATCCTTCACCAATCGGAGGGATTTACGAATGGTGTTGAGGGGCCTAAAAGTTGAGGGAATATTATACTTCTTAAGAATCCGAGAAATCTTGTCTGTGGTTCCCTGGAGATAGGGAAGATGAACACCTAGGGGATGCTCTTTGGGTTCTTTTTTAATAATAGAATTCTTGGAGGCTTTAGACCAAGGCGCCTACTATAGTCATTCTCCATAAAGACATTAAAAATATAAAGAGGTTTATGGAGTTAAATATATAAAAAAAAAAAAAAAAACAATATATATATATATATATATATATATATATATATATATATATTATATATATATATATTATATATTTTACCATACCTCTGGTTTATTATATTCTTATTAATTTACCATACCTCTTTATATTTTAAATTATATTGTGTTTATACATAATAATAATAATTAAATTGATTTTTAAATAGGCCAATATTAAATTATAAATGTTAAATGTTAAACATTATGTTTACATTTACATTTACGTATTTATGTTTACTTTTTATGTGAGATCTACCCCATATTGGGTTGTAGTTACGTGATATCTACCCCATAATGGGTTGTAGTTACGTGTTTATGTTTACTTTTTAGGTGAGATCTACCCCCATACGTGTTTATGTGTTTACCTATTTATGTAGTTACGTGTTTATGTTTACTTTTTAGGTGAGATCTACCCCTATACGTGTTTATGTTTACTTTTACGTGAGATCTACCCCCATAAGTGTTTATGTGTTTACGTGTTTATGTTTACTTTTACGTGAGATATACCCCCACAGGTGTTTATGTGTTTACGTGTTTATGTTTACCTTTTATGTGAGATCTACCCCCATATCTCGGCTCAAACATTATGTTTACATTTACGTGTTTATGTTTACTTTTTAGGTGAGATCTACCCCATACGTGTTTACTTTTACATGAGATCTACACCCATAGGTGTTTATGTTTACTTTTTACGTGAGATCTACCCCCATATCTCAGGCTCAAACATTATGTTTACATTTACATTTACATGTTTACGTGTTTATTTGTTTATGTTTTTACTGCCTCGTATTGGGTTGCCCAAAAATATTAGTAAAAATCATTGAAAGTGTTGAAAAGAGGTGAGCTACATGCAATCTCTTGGTTAAATCATTAGGAGGGTAATAAAGGAAAAGCTTTAACTTATAAATATAGTTAAAAAGCAATATCAAAATTAAGTTTAAAAGTAAAATATAAAATGATAAAGATTGAAAATAAAAATAAAAAAAATAAAGTTGAATCATTACAATAAATCATTAACCACAAATAAAAAGATAATTATCTTCAATTACTTTTCACACAAAAAATAAAATAAATACAGCAAAGCTAAGAGCAAATTCAGTGTGAGACAAAATGTTAAGCAAACCCCTAACTCCAAAGAATATGTGAAATATGTAAAAGAAGAATGAGGATGATGAAAAGTAATTCTCTTATACTACCCAACTTACAAAGGCATTAAATCTCCTCTTTATACTACCCAACTTAGAAAGACATTAAATCTACTTTTTAAAACATTTGCACTCAAATCAAACTCCATAAATGGTTAAATTTAAAATAAATAAATTTATCCAAGTTATTGCATTGAGAAAGGTACTTTATAGGCAAATGTGAGGAGATGTTGTAGTGAAGTATTCGATAATAAAATAATAATAAAAACTTAATATTGAAAACTTAATAAAATGGGAAAGAAAGATAGAGATTTATTCTTTTTTATAAATAAGTTTTTTAATTCAGCATACAAAGGAGATATGATTTTTTTTTTATGTTTATATGGAGTTGATATATAACATTTAAAACGATATTAATAACAAAAAACAATGTAAACATATATGAAGATGGAAAAAAATACTAGTAACAAAAATATATTTTAATGTAAATAATATGGACTATAAATAAAATTTTTCAATATCAATGTTGAGTAAAATATTTCGTTATCATCTATGTTTATTTCTTTATATAAATACAATTGAAAATACATAAGACCAATAAGGTTTTCCTTATTGGTTGAAACATTTTATTGATATGCTACACAAACACTAATAGCTGTGAAATTTTTCATGCTTAATATTAGGAGTTTATGCATGAACAACACCAACATAACCAATTTAAATTAAATATTAAAGATTTCAAATGATCTCAAAATGCAATTTTTTTTACAATTTAACACCATTAAAAATATATTAATTAATAATAATAATTAAAAGTACAACTACTTTTTTATTTTATTTTAAATTATTAATTTATTTCAATATAATTTATGATAATCAATTTAATAGCTCCATCCCATGTTCACTCTTTAATTATTAATTATTAGATGAATATGTTAAATTCGTATTTTGTACTTCTTTATGCATTTTTTATTTCACTTATACAAACATTTACTTCAATTCAAAATATTTAATATTTTATATTAATATTATTTTTATTTAAATACATATTTTATTTATTTTATATTTTAAATAATATTATTATTTATAAAAGTTATAAATTATCACTATACAAAGTGACATTAATTAAATTTATTAATTATTAAGATAATATGTTAAATTTCGTATTTTTTACTTCTTTTATTGGATTTTATTTCATATCAAGACATTACTTTCAATTCATATTTCAATATTTAATATTATTTTTATTTAAATTAATATTTTTATTTATTTTTAATATTTAAATAATATTGTATTTATAAGTTATAAATTATCACTATACAATGTGACATTAAAATAAATTAATATTTTTATAAAGTGTTAAAATGTTAAAATTAAAAAAATAAATATCAAGATGACTAGCTTTGGCTTGAGTAGCCACTTTTTAATGGTTTTGATGTAATTTTTTTATCATTATTTTTGTTAAGTAATGTAAGTCTTAAGGTGACTAGCATATTTAATCTATGGCTTGAGTAGCCACTACCCAATGGCTTTTAAGCCACCAAAATCACCACTGATGGCAACTAGCCTAAGTCACACCAACTCTTAGCATTTGCCTAAGGTCGTGACCATTTAAGTGCGTAGTTTTTTAAGAAAGCACCATGTCACCATCTATTATATGCCTCTTGAGCAACTCTTTTATCATTATTATTAGTATAATAATAGTATTATTAACTCAACTTAAATCTATCTTAATTCCAAATTTATCAAGTGCCAAGAGATCAAATTTCTTAAGATGCAAACTTTTTTTAGTATAAAACTTCAAAAAACATTAAATTTAAAAAAATGATCTTTCTCAATATTTAAATCCAAAACAAAAATGGCTTGATACCAATTCATAATATTAGAAATAGTTTTAAATATATTAAAAATACTTATAAATATTTGTAACAGCTACACTATAAACTCTATATAAATCTTTAAAAAATACACGACATTAATAAAAATAAAATTCTTATATTAAAACCATAGGCCCTAACCATTCGGCGGTAGATACATATACATATCAAAATTTATCGATTCACGGTGAAATACGGATGACTTAATTTCTATTCACATTTTTCGAATAAGAATAAATGTACATTTCATGTACAGGTGAGGAGATCTAACTGGGGATCCTCCAGGCTTACTATACGCATTTATCCATGGTGTACCTTGCTGTATTGGCACTCGTCCTTAGCAACACGCGGCATGCAATTGTTATTTGGGTCAGTACTCTCGTTTAATCATGCCATCTGTTCTGACTTTTCACCGTTGATCTCAAGTCCTCGATCTAATGACGAGGGATGGGTAGGGTTTATCCTTCTAACTGATTCTTCGAGCCCGAACCCTAAAGGTCTCATTGTTGTAGTTACTCCTTTGTCTTCTGTTGCTCTACAATGTGAATCCACCCACCAGTTACAGTATGCTCCAATAGTTGAAACTGTGAAGGCTAGTGAACCCACAAAATAGGTATGCGTTACAGTGGAACAAAAATGTTCAACTTTCATTGCTCGAGCTTGAAGTTTTGTTCTTGTTTAATGTTCCGCTTTAAACCTATTCTAATGTCTTTCACCGTTATGCAGGAATGGCCCATGAAGCTTTGGCGATGGCGGAAGGCAAGAAGCAGCAAGGGTCATCCAAACTAGGTATGCTTCCACGGTGAGAAATTTAGGGCGGGGGCCTTATCTTAGCCTCTGACTATAACATACCCCGGTAACCTCACATGTAAAAGCAGGGAGTTCGAATTTTTTTATACAAATTACCCTCAAGTAATTATCCAAATCATAACTCCACATTCCTCATCAACCATTAGATATATTGTTCATTAGTACATAAAGTAAACTGCAATAAAGGATGGTAAGTTGCATAACCATTAACAACCATTGATGTAGTGTAATAACATAAACTGTCTTATGGACTTTGCATCCATTTCCTGATTTCCTTAGCCATATTACTTAAACACATACTTGGACATTATGATTATCACATCAAATAAAGAATCATCATCATCAAGGATTCAACATCTTCAAACTGACACAAAAGGCAATCACACCATTGAACACTGATATACCCTGGAAACCCCGTAGGGTGAAAACCAGTAAACATTTAATCTTATTAGTAAATGCTCGTGAGGGATTTCACCCCTCACTCAATGGCTTATAAGGGATTCCATCCCTTAACCGTTGTTATAAAATTATTACAATGAATTATCATTAAGTTGTCACATAACTAGCTAAAAGCTAATACATTTTCCATGAAACCCTTTACTTATATACCGCCACATGCAACATTCCTTGTGGCATGATTGTTCTAGCAATGTACGATCCCGCAGCTCGTACTCATCTGCATGGACCATTAATCCTTTTCCTACCACAACGTTAAATATAATCTATGCCTTGCACAAGTAATCCAACTTCACCTACCCATGTTATCATTATCAACATTGACATCATGATTACAGTTATAAATAATCATATTAACTAGAATTTCCCTTCGCATAAGCACATATTCTTAAAGGAAAAAACACTAAGGTATTCCTTTGAAGGGACTAACTAAAACATCAGTTATAATATTCTTACATGAAAATTTACATAAAATTTATTAAAGATCTAGTCCTTTAGCTATTACTTTTGATGCATGCAAATATATAAAGCAATCTCACACAACCTGTAGCCTTTTCCCGCATGCGAATATATATCCTTTCTAATGAAAGCTAACACAAATCTCGTGTGCATACACATCTCATTCAACAAGAAACTAAGATAATAGTTATGTTAGCATAAAAGTAATCACATATCATTTTCCTAAAGATAATGACTCAATAGTTATTCAATCCATACAAAGAATATATCTCTATAACACATTGACTATACTTTGTGCATACAATAGCTTATCATAATAGCCCTTCTTAATGTATGCAACACATATTCCCTTCACTAGAATACTACCATCATTTCATGTAACAAATCACATGCTTCTTTCTCAAAGGAAGTCATTATAACCTCAACTCTCTATCTTCCTATATGTAAGTCTCTCATGCTTCCCTTTCAAGAAATTATTATAGATACCCATCTTTATACTTAAAAATCAAGAAACATTAACAATGTTAACTTAACCCTTTATGCACCAAAATCAAGAAATCGATCCAACTCATCTAGCAAGACAATATTTTCAAGAGATTAATATTTCCAAGAATGTTAACATCAATTATCCTTATTTACAAGAAAGTCAACATAATACTTTCCGTACGTACACACCAAATCATATTCCCAATGTCACAATAGCTACCCTTATGTGCATGCAACATGTGTCTTTCCTAACACAATTACTTTTACTTCAATGCACAAAATCTTTTCATGAAACAAGTATGGATTCTTGTTCTTGCATGAACACTATTCATATTTGTCTTTTATGCAAAGAATTTTTATCTTTTTTTTTTCAAGAGATCTCTCATAAAGTCATTATTTTCATACATGAAGAATGCACTCTTTTTCTAAAAATAAAACTATATTTATGTGTATAGAAAACATACATTTTCTTCAAGAAAGTTAGAATGACTATCTATGTGCCTAGAAGCACATCATTTGCTATTTCTATCATGCATGCAATGCATAGCTATTTCACAAGAACTTCAAAATCAGCCAGTATCCCAATGCAATAAAGCATGTATCCCTTTTCAATAAAATCCAACTTAACTTCTATTTCTTTTATATGCACTCTCTTTTCCATAAATGCAATAACTATTGTTTGAATATGTGTTCTCCTTACCCAAAATAACTATTTCTATGAGCAAAATAAACATATATTCATTTCAAATACTAACACAAACTCCTATATTTTCCAAGATTTGTCATAGATATTTATCTCTTCAGTGGCTCACTCCATGCTTCCACTGCATGTTTCCATCACCTGTTGAAGTTAATATTGGTATCTCTGTGACATCCATGTCGAAAAATATAAAGGTGACGTGATTGTCTAATTTTTAGACTACTGGCCACTATACTATTGATGTCATTAAGGGTTGGTCCTAAACGTGTGGCTGTTAGAATAGTTGATAAACTTGTTGTATAGCAAGATTGCAGAATTCCAATAACAAAGAACCATGTCACAACACTATGTGCCCCATTCCGATCCGGATATCATCCTCATTGGTGAACTAAGTTATAAATTTTAACCTTAATATGCTTCCCTATGGGTTTCTAGGCTGCTCTTCGAAGAGCCAAATGTTTCGGCGCTCCAATATATGGATCATTGCACTGGTTATCTGGATCGTCTACAGGCCTCATGAGCCCAGCTTTGCAATGAGCTCAGTGTAGATCCCCAAATTCAATGTCACCAAAGATTCCCACCTCAACTACGAGTTCGTACTGCAAGTACATGCAAGGAATCCGAACAAGAAGGTAAGCTTTTATTACGATCCTTTTTCTGTGAAAATTTCCTCGGGTGACGTAGATCTGGTAGATGGCTCCATCCCTGGTTTCTTCCATGGGACCAAGAACACCACAGTCCATCTTAAGAGTCAAAACCTAGCCCTTAGATCCTCCGATTCCAAGAATCTGAAATCCGCACAGTCAAAGGGAAAGTCAAGCTAGACCTGGATTTGCAGACTAATGTGAGAGTGAGGATGGGGAAATGGAAGTCTCATAAAGTCAAAGTAGACATCAAGAGCAAAGGAGTTGTTGCTGCCATTTCGAGGAAGCTTCCACCGTTGCTAGTTCTCATACTCCATCCAAGCTTAAGCCACCCTCACCAGAAGTATGGACTCGCTTCCCCCTCCTCTCGTTGCTATGAGGCAACCTGATTCAAACCAAACGTGTAACCATTTTCTTCCCTCCCATTCGCCATTACGTGGGAGACTTTCCTTGTTTCTTACCTAGGATTCCCATTCAGTTTCACAACTACCAAGAATTAGTTTAATAACTAATTCGTAACTTTTGTTGGACACCTAATCCTAATGGGTTAGTGTGGAAGCCGAACTGACTAAGTAGTCCAAGGGACCTTGGGATGTGAATCCCAACGGTCACCATATTGTACTATAAATGTACATCTATTGTTAATAAAAAAGCAATGCAAGCTTATCTTTCATATCCTCTATCGTTCACCATGTCTGTTTAACATGGTATCAGAGCAGGCGATATCCTGCCCTGCTGATATTTGAACCATTTGTTTTATGGTTTCTGCCATTACTTATGAATATTTCATCAGCTAAAATTTAGCTGCCACCTGACCAGCACTGCCTGCCTTCTGCTCCTCTGTCCGCTGCATGAAGAGAAACGCTGCATGAAAAGAAATGCTGCATGACAAGAAACGCTGCCTGACAAGAACGCCTGAAGGAAAGGAAACGCCTGATGACAAAGAACGCCTGAAGGTTTTGTACCGTATCTGCTCTTTCCACTACTGTTCTGGTATTAGAAACGCTGTCCTTCATGGTCATTTCGTTGTTTGATATATGCAGATGTGTATTGATTAAGTTAGTTAATTGTGCTCTTTAAATAAAAATATTCTGGCGTCTTATATTAAATTGTTGAAAGAGCAAGGCGATAAATTGTATTATAGCATCGGCTTTGTCAAAGTGTGCCTGCACATACTTCCAGTGAGCAGCAGCAAAATACTGTGGCTGCAGAATCTAGTTCTATTGATCCTACATTCCTAGAGGCTCTTCCTGAAGAGTTAAGAACAGAGGTGCTTGCTTCCCAGCAAAATCAGGTGGCACAACCTACAAATAGTCAACCACCAGCTGCTGAAGAGATTGATCCTAAATTCCTTGCTGCTCTCCCTCCAGATATACGAGCAGAAGTTCTTGCACAACAACGAGCACAGAGATTGCTTCAATCTCATCGGTTTGATGGACAACCTGTTGATATGGATAGTGCTTCAATACTAGCCACGTTCCCTCCTGAACTTCGTCCTGAGGTTTTGTTGACATCCTCAGATGCCGTGCTGGCTAATTTACCTGAGGCACTTGTTACTGAGGCTCATAGGTTGCGTCGAAGCAACAGACTACAGGTGCTG
>APFE030527650.1:0-17633 GCA_000404065.3 Pinus taeda
GCTGCCCCGGACCCCATAAAGTGGGGTTACAGGTACCCCTCAAACCCCCTGTTAACTATGTGGAAAGAATATAACACAACCCAACAAAAATGAGGCTAAAGGTGAAAATGGAGTGAAAATGTATGCTAACTTGGCGGCCCAACAATCACTCTTCCACTATTTCTTTACTCATTTTCATCAGCTCCCAAAGTTCATATCCACATTTTTCAAACCTCCTCTATCATTTTGTCAAAATCCACCTTCACATCACTTCATTTCCATTCATACCTCACACTTTATTTTTCATTCAAATGGAGGTGGGGTCCTCTAGAAAAATAGTGGAGAAGACTCAGTTACCCAAGCCTGAGGTGACTAAAGTGTATAAGAAAGGACAGAGACTTGTGTTTTCTTCTTATAGAGAGAAAGGGGCGAAGCCTTCTTCATCAACAAAGCAGGAATTGACAGCAAAAGAGAAAGACACAGTTGAGCATGAGTTTGAACTGGTTGATTCAGAGGCTAAGGATCAGACTTCAAACATGTGATAGACAAGCAGTGATAAGGAATATCAAATCAAGGATCTAGCAATCAATTTGGAAAGAGAAAAACATGTTATATCATTCCTTGAACAGGAAAATAGTCAACTCAGAGCAAAGGAGTTGATCCTAGAAAAGGAAAAAGCCAAGTTATTGCAGCAAGTCGGCAAAGGTAAGGAGATCATGACATCAAGTGAACATGAAGCATAAAAGGTACATGAAAGAGGAAAATACCAAGAACAAGAGGCCTCAAGAAAGCTTTGCAAGAGGAGAAAGAACAAATTCTGCTGAATGAGGACCTTGATCTAGAGGATAGGATTGCACTTGAGGTTGATCAAGATAAGGAATATTGGCTCAATAGAGTGAATGAACATTTGGAGAAGCTCCTTGAGGAGGAAAATAGGGATAATCAGTTGCTCAGACACATGGCGCACCACTACCAAGCTCAAAACATGATGGCCAATGTCAAGGTAAAACAACTTGAAAACAAGCTCAAGGAGGCCATAAAAGACAAAAAGGATGAGGGAAACTTGGATATGCTTGCTGAAGCATCCATGAAGCTATAACAAACATATTTTTACACCTTCCCTCCAATTTTGAGCATTTTGAGTTTTTTAAGAATTTTTGGTTGTTTAGAAATTCTGCTACTCCAGAAGCACAACACCTTGGCATTGAGCTTTTTCCTCAGGCCTCCATTTGAGGAAAGGTATACATTTTTGGAAAGCTCTTGCCATCCTCTAAAAACCCATTCGCTCAGATTTTTCAGACGTGGCTTAGTTTTGGAGAAAAAGGCAAAAAAGTGGCAAAAAAAACTAGCATTCTGGACCATTTTTTGACATGCGTTACGCTTCTGGAGCGACCTTGGGAGAATGGATTTTTGAAGGTCTTCCCATGTTCCAAATTCACAAATTCATATTTTTATGGAAACCAGACTTGAAGGGCTAGTTGACTGTTAAGTTTAAGTATGTTCTATGTTAGAGAAATTTATTTAAATTTTCACAGTTAGCAATCATACAACATTAAGATAAATTGTAGATAGAACACAAATATAAACTGCAGAAGACAAGCCAAGACAAGAGGACACAAGATGTGTTGCTAGCCAGGAAAAAACCCCACAATGTGGGGAAATCCTTGACCAATTCTTCTTTTATTTTCTTCAAAGTTCAGCAGAGAAAGAGAGAGAGAGAGAGAGATAGTACATTTACAACAGAAGTCAACACTTTGACTTATCTAGATCGAGCATAGATCATTTCGTATAACAAAGAGATCAGTTGAAGACATTTTGCTTCAACTGATTCTCCAAGGTGACTCCTTCACTTATCATCGTGCTACATCTAGTTCTCTTGTTGTACCACTGCATACTACAGTAATGATGATTATCATCATGCTGCCCATGTCCATGATCTTATCCATCATCATGCTGACCTTCATGTCCATGATCTCATTCAACTTCATGCTGCCCATGTCCATGATCGTGCTGCCCTTCATGTCCATGATCTCATTCATCATCATGTTGCTGTCCTAACAAATGGAATTCTATCACTGCTATTCATTGTGATAGGGCTGCTACAAGTATGCCATTCTATCACCGTTGTTCATCATTTACGCCTCCTAGTTACTACTGTACCTCAGAGACATCTCTATGCTGAGATTGTCTATTTGATGACCTTGCTGCTCTCTATCACCCTTGAATGCTAGTCCCTATGCTTGAGTTCAGTTCACTTTTTGACTGCGGCTACTATACTTGGAGGTCAAGTGTTACATGTCTCTTTTACTGCGTTTTACTTCTGGACAACGTAGTGTATAAGGCTTTTGTATAGTGTGTTAGGGCCAGTTCATAAGGCTTCTTGAACAACATATTAGGGCCAGTTCATAAGACTTCTTGACAGTGTGTTAGGGTATGTTCATAAGGCTTCTTGATAGCGTGTATTTGGGCCAGTTCATAAGACTTCTTGACAACGTGTTAGGGCTTGTTCATAAGGCTTCTTGACAGCGTGTATTTGGGCCAGTTCATAAGACTTCTTGACAACGTATTAGGGCCTGTTCATAAGGCTTCTTGACAGCGTGGTGGGCCTCTCCTTAACCACGTTGACAATGTATAGGAGCTCCCTTGACTGTAGCTAGGGCATGGCTTGACTATGGCCAGAATACTCCTTGTTGGATTGCGGATGAGGGCTCTTCAAGAGCAGCAGGTCAAGCATGTAGTTAGGGCACTTAGGACTGCAGACAAGGCGTCCCCTTTACTGCATGTAAGAGCCTCCTTTAGCTGCATAAGGAACCCCCCTAGACTGCAACTTTGGACAACGTATGAATCTCCTTAGATAGCGTATAGGTGTCTCCATTTGCTGCGTAGATCAACTTGCGACTAGGGCATCACCATTAGGCCAGTGTATTACTCTTGGTGTCTCACTCCTTCTCCAAAAACCCAAGATGCGTAGAGGAGGAGATCACCTCAGGAATGTGTGTTGCAAATGACATCAAATCCTCTTCAATTTATACCAAAAACATATAGGTTGAATAGACATGACGTTTGGGCTTCTTGAGCCTACATAAGTTGCTAGTCGGCTTGATAATAATTCCATAATCAAAATAAATTCATATATCCATAAATACTTATCGGAATCGGATGACCTTTAGATCAATCCTACACCTCTCGATGAGAGGGATCCAATAAAAATATTAGCTGCCATAAATAAGCTGACCCACATGGAGTTTGGCCCTACTTGCCAGTTTTAACACTCCCTCTCAACTAGGGAGAACTCCATTCGCTGATCCATATGTCCAACTGTATTATCTTTGTCATCAGTGCCCTGCACTACCCTGTTCAGTTCTGCCCAACTCTGCTTAGCTTTGCTATCTCTGCTCAGCTCTACTGGCTTCGTTCAACTCTGTTCAACTTAGCTTTACTAAACCATGAAGAAGAAGAATTGATCGAGAATGTCTCATAACATTCTCCACTGACCCGAAGTCAATCTCAGAGTGCGTACCACTGGTCCTAGACCAGTCTCAGCCGACCCAAAGTCAACGTCATATGGGTACCATTCCTACTATTGGTCCCAAACCAGTATCATTAGTCTCAGAGAGTGTACCACTGGTCTGAGACCAGTCTCAACCGACCTGAAGTTAGCATCATAGCATGTACCACTCCCTCTGGTCCTAGATCAGTCTTCCACTGACCCTAAGTCAGCCTCAGAGTATGTACCATTGGTCCCAGACCAGTCTCAACCAACCCGAAGTCAGCGTCATAGTAGGTACAACTCCTACCACTGGTCCCAGAGTAGTCTCAACCGACCCAAAGTCAGCGTCATAGTAGGTACAACTCCTACCACTGGTCCCAGACCAGTATCATTATCCCAAATCAATGGAGGTCATCCTAGCGTAGGGCGTACGGTAGATACAACGATGCGTCCATCGGTACTACTATGGTCCCTAACTTTATTTCCCTGCTCATTGATCAGATGAGAGGTACTTCCCATGAGTCCCAGACTGCATGGGTAGGATGCCTTGACAGGAGAACTTAATCAATCATGTCCTCACAGGAGAACTAATCATCCTGCTACATAATCGCCATGGAGAACACATCATCCAGGCCTCACAGCAGAGCTAAGCATCCTGCTACATAATTGTCATGGAGAACACATCATCCAGACCTCACAGGAGAACTAATCATCCTGCTACATAATCGTCATGGAGAACACATCATCCAAACCTCACAGGAGAATTAATCATCCTGCTACATAGGAGAGTGAATCATCATGTCCCATAAGAGAGCGAATCATCTTGTCCCACAAGAGAGCGAGTCATCTTGTTTCATTGGAGAGTGAATCATCATGTCCACAGGAGAGCGAATCATCCTGTCCCACAAGAGAGCGAATCATCTTGTCCCAGTGCACACCACCAGGGGAGGGTGAGTCACCCTGTGGTCGTATGTTGCTCTAGTAAGAATCACAAGCCCCTAAATCTCTCAGAGCTCAATGTATGCAACATGCAGGACCCTTGTACAAGGGTCTCTCGATAACTCCAAGTCATTCGGGAAAATCACAAATATGATCTTTCCCCAGGGCTTTGACAAAGTGTATCGACCTATACATCATCCTAATGCAATGTAGCCTCCTTGCTCATCGACTTCCCATATCCCAGATAAGGCAGTATCTGATGTCTATCTGCTGGAGCAATCATCGAATACGGGATTCCTCAATAATCGAATCCCACCTCTGGTTGTCACAAAGAATCACAATGGTATTCATCATGTGTATTCATTGAAGAGCTTCCACAACCAGGCAACTTCATACGAGGTCATACTCGTAGTTATGAATTTGGTCTTGGGTGGTACTTATAACAACCGACTTCTACTTCCTACTCATCCATGATATCGAAGCAGAATCCAAAGAGAACCAGCACTGGAAAGTGCTCTAATGATCCTCCACACTGCCTGCCCAATTAGCATTCAAATAACCATGTAGTTTTCATATTTCCGACAGTGTATCTCAATCCATGAGAGATTGTGCCCTGAAGACATCTCAGAAGATTCTTGGCACCAATCTAGTGAGGCTCAACCAATATGAGCTCCCCTTGTTAACTACAAAACATATGTCCAGACGGAAGTTCACCAAGAACTTTCCTAAATCTGGTCTGACATCACTACCAGAAAACTTCAGAAAGTTAAGATCCTCGAGGTAGTCCTAGGTTTGCAGTTTATCTTTCCACATTCGGAATCCAACTCCCTCTGTCTTCTATGAATGAGAGGGTCTACACCTGTTAGACATAGGTGTCGGTATGAGAGGTTTGTCATTCACAACCTTCGGATGGTTTGGATCAATTTCATTCCTAGTGAATCTCAGCTGCATCAGACAACTGTTGATCCTCTCATACTATGCCCGGGGTGTTTTGCTTCAAGCCATAGAAGGCTTTCTACCAATTGCATACATGAGATTCTCGATCATGAATCTCGAACTCCTCGGGTTGTTCCAAACCTGTGGACCTATGGCATGAGGGGAATGGTCCCCTTATAAGATTTTCCTTCGGTACATCTCAGACATGTACCTTCATGCTCTTTTTGAATTCAGGCATCCCTGTCACCATCTGACCCACAGACCTCTAGTGCTCTATGTCAGTGGACATGGTCCCCTAGTGGACTTCCTACCTTGATACAACCCTAAACTGAAAAACATCTTTGAAAAATCTATTTTCAAACACGTACCTTTCCATCGATGAGTGCCATCCTTAAACCTTTGACTTCCATTTCCGAGATGGACACTAGGTTCTTCTTGTGATCAGGTACATAAAATATATTCTGGGGTTCCTTGCTTTCTATGAAGAGTCGGCAGTGTCCTTGATGACCTACATCTCTGCCATTCAGACACTCCTTCACATAAGGGCCGAAATTATAACCGAGACATCTGCCTTTCCTTCCACCCTTAGATCTGAACTTCCCAATGAAGTGATCTTTAGGTAGGCCATTAGAAATTCCGCTTCGCCATTCTTATAATATTCTCTACTTCCACTTCACCCTTAGTGAATGAGAAGAAGGATAATGATTCCATTGATCCTTTTGTCATGTCCCAACTCTCTTTGGTGATTGCTCTTTCACTCTTGCTTGGGCATTGTCTTCACCTCAGCTCCGATACCATGTTAAGTTTAGGTATGTTCTATGCTAGAGCAATTTATTTAAATTTTCACAGTTAGCAATCACATCAGCATTAAGATAAACTGCAGATAGAACATAAATATAAATTGTAGAAGACAAGCCAAGAGAAGAGGACACAAGATGTGGCGCTAGCCAGGGACAAACCCCACAATGTGGGGAAACCTTGATCAATTCTTCTTTTATGTTCTTCAAAGTTTAGCAGAGAAAGAGAGAGAGAGAGATAGTATATTTACAACAGAAGTCAACACTTTGACTTATCTATATCTAACATAGATCATTTCATATAATGATGAGATCAGTTGAAGACATTCTGCTTCAATTGATTCTCTAAGGTGACTCCTTCACCTATCATTGTGCTGCATCTGGTTCTCTTGTTGTACCACTGCATACTGCACCATGCTACACTAATCATGATTATCATCATGTTGCCCTTCATTTCCATGATCTCATTCAACTTCATGCTATCCATGATCTTATCCATCATCCTCTTGCCCTTCATGTCCATGATCTCATTCAACTTCATGCTGCCCATGTCCATGATCATGTTGCCCTTCATGTCCATGATTTCATTCATCATCATGTTGTTGTCATAATAGATGGCATTCTATCACTATTGTTCATTGTGATAGGGATGCTACAGGTATGCCATTCTATCACTGTTATTCATCATTTATGCCTCCTAGTTACGTCTGTACCTCAGAGACATCTCTATGCTGAGATTGTCTATTTGATGACCTTGCTACTCTTTATCACCCTTGAATGCTGGTCCCTGTACCCGAGTTCAGTTCACTTCTTGACTGCGACTACTATACTCCGAGGTCAAGTGTTACATGTCTCCTTTGATTGTGTTTTACTTCTAGATAGCATAGTGTATAAGGCTTCTGTAAAGTGTGTTAAGGCCTATTCGTAAGGCTTCTCGAACAACGTATTAGGGCTAGTTCATAAGGCTTCTTGACAACGAGTTAGGGCCTGTTCATAAGGCTTCTTGACAGTGTGTATTTGGGCCAGTTCATAAGAATTCTTGACAGCGTGTTAGGGCCTGTTCATAAGGCTTCTTGACACCGTGTATTTGGGCCAGTTCATAAGACTTCTTGACAGCTTTTTAGGGCCTAACATAAGGCTTCTTGACAATGTGTATTTGGGCCTCTCCTTAACCACGTTGATAGTGTATAGGAGCTCCCTTGACTACAACTAGGGCATGGCTTGACTGCGGCAAGAATACTCCTTGTTGGACTGTGGATGAGGGCTCTTCAAGAGTAGTAGGTTAGGCCTGCAATTAGGGAACTTAGGACTATGAACAAGGCCTCCCCTTTTCTGCGTGTAAGGGCCTCCTTTAGTTGCATAAGGAACCCTCCTAGATTACAACTTTGGACAACGTATGAATCTCCTTAGACAGTGTATAGGTGTCTCTATTTGCTATGTAGATCGACCTGCGGCTAGGGCATCACCATTAGACCAACGTATTACTCTTGGTGTCTCACTCCTTCTCCAAAAACCCAATACGTGGAGAGGAGGAGATCACCTCAAGAATGTGTGTTGCAAATGACATCAAATCCTCTTCAATTTATACCAAAAATGTATAGGTTGAATAGACATGACGTTTGGGCTTCTTGAGTCTACATAAGTTGCTGGTCGGTTTGATAATAATTCCATAATCAAAATAAATTCATATCTCCATAAATACTTATCGGAATCGGATGATCTTTAGATCAATCCTACACCTCTCGACAAGAGGGATCTAATAAAAATATCAACTGCCATAAATAAGCTGACTCACATGGAGTTTGGTGCTAGTTGCCAATTTTAACATTGACCGTTCTCTCAGATTTGCATTTTAACCCCTGGAAGGCACCCAAAAATCATCTCAAAATCGACGGTGCACTTCTATACTTCTCTGTGTTTCAAATTGTAAAATTCATTGTGTAAATTTCTAGTTTCTAGTTTAACTTATTCAAAGTCAAGATGCTCTATGTAATGGCACTAGTTACGAGGCTGGTGATGTAGGCATGAATAAATGTACATCATAGGTAGTTTTTTATGTTTATTAGGCCTCATAAAGAAGCAAACTCCTAAACAAACTCTTCATGAAGTGTTTGAGTTTCACCTTCTCACTCTCACCTGTTGGTTGAGAGAATCTTGGAGTTAGTTCCTCCACAAAGGGATTCGACTCCTGAAAGTGGGAAAGTGGTCTAGGAGAGTCTATATGTATCATTTCACTTCCAGAGAAGAGGGTTGAACTTTTTGTTGAGGAGGCTTGCATTGTAATCATCTTTCAGCTAATACAAATACAGGTTGCAGCTATGTTCAAGGAACT
This sequence comes from Pinus taeda, assembly GCA_000404065.3. Taxonomy (NCBI): domain Eukaryota; kingdom Viridiplantae; phylum Streptophyta; class Pinopsida; order Pinales; family Pinaceae; genus Pinus; species Pinus taeda. The sequence goes on from APFE030527650.1 coordinate 8,474, forward strand.
CTAGCCCAGTGAGTTCATGGTGCTTGTACTTCATTATTTTTGTTTTCTCATGGTCTAAACATCTTTATCTACATTATATCTCTTCTTCCTATAAATGCCTTGTGATAAAATACTCAGAATTCTTGTTTTTCAAGCTCTGCTATCTGGTTTTCATAGTTATGTGTTTTGTCTTCCTAAGCTAATGAAATCATGTTTATTTATGCTCATTAGTTTCTTCCGCACTATATCCCCTATACTACACTGAAAATTACTCAAATTACACCATGGCTTATGATATCTAGCTCCTTCTTATGTTTGCTCCTGCATTCCCACAGCCTAGACCTACTTGTGGCTCCAAACCCTAAGTTCAGAAAATCCTTAAAAAACCAAATTTTCACAAACAAAAAACCAAACACACATATCTAGCCTAAAATTCATTTGCTTTAAAGTCATATCACTGATAAGAGACTTAGAGAGATCCCTCTCACACTCAGTAGGGCTAGCTACGGAGCTGAAGTTGTTTGAGGTTACCCTTGTCGATTTCCTTTTCAGCCTAGGAGATTGTAAGGACTAACATTTTTGGCGCAGTTGTCGGGGAACGAAAGATCATATCTTCCTTGGGAAAGAACGACAAGGATTAGATCTGATTGCTAATGGTGAATAGTGATCAAACAAAAGAAAGGTTGTGCATCTTTCACTTGGCGCCTCCAGTGTCGAAGAATCCAAAGGTTCAGAATTTTCATGGCGACTCCATTGTTCAAAAACCACTGGTTTGAAGAACTTCTTAGTGTCTTAATTGTTTTCAATATGGATTCAACTGCTCGAAGGTATGCTCCTCTGAATCGAGCTCATATTCTTGGTTTTCCGAATCAAATTCCTTGCATAGATTGGAAAACTAATTTGCCCAAATTCTTAGATGGAAATGGGGATGAGGCTATTATGCATCTAATCAAATTTCATTGGCATATAGATAAGCTCGGGACTAAGTTTCATGAGGATTGTTTGATGAAAATGTTAATGGCTACCCTAGAAGGAAAAGCAAGATCATGGTATGAAGGATTGAAGCCATGTAGCTTATTCTCTCTTAAAGAATTCCACGCAACATTCTTTGAGTTTTATGTATCATCATTCATTATTGTTGTTCGAAGATTGTTGTGAATTCTGTGAAAACTTCATTCAATACCTTGAAGAAACTTTTGGTGATGAAGAATGTCTAGATTATGAGATCATAGAGGCCCTTTATGAATATCTTCCCAACAAAAAATAAAAGAGTTTAGCTACTTTGATACAAAGGATCATTCACAACACACATCAACTCCTTCTTTGCTTGAATATGAAATAGATCTGCATCCTAACAGTCAAGAAGAAATTAGTCCAAGTGAGAATTCTGAAATTGCATGTACAAAAACTTAAGCAGTGAACCATCTAATGACAATGATCATCTACTTTTGCAAGGAAATAGTGAACAAGAAGTTGTTTCCCTTGATTCTTGTGGCAATCAAATTGATATTATTCCTATTGAAGCACATGAGGAATTAAATATATTTGAAGTGGTGGCTGCATTTAAAGTTTTCCATGAACATCCAAAACCCTGTCTTTTGGATCAGAGGTATGAAGATAGTCATTCACTTGTTCTTTCAGATTGTTCTCTATGAGGTTTTATTTGAAGATCAGATTTGTGAAGACCAAGATGAGGTTTCTGATGAAATGTATGAACAAGGATCTCTAGACATTTACCACTCATATGTCTCTCCATCTCATCCATTTTCAGAAGAACTATTTCAAGGGCAGATTCATGCAACTCATAATTTTAGTTTGGCATGTGTGAAGGTTTTAGAAAATGTAATTATGGCAAAGAATAATCATCAAACATTACAAGCATATTATGAAGAGGAGAACAAAGATAAAGAAGAGGTTGTTTTAGAGCCACTTGCACATGATGATCTTCCTCCAGATTCAGAAAACGAAGAGTGTGCTTGTATTTCTTCTGACTTTCAAGATATGCTAATGTTCCAGATTATTATAGACCCTATTGCCAATTTTTTGCAACCATCTGGAAAGATGAATTTTCTTGTATTAATGGATCATGAGAACATAATCAATGGACACTCGGAGTTCCCTCGCTTTTGTTTATTCTACCCGCTCAAGGAAAGTACAAACATAATTCAAGTAAGTAGCCATATGCAGGATTGGTTACACTGGAGGGATCATTACACATGATTGTATATACATCTTCAGCAGGTGGGTGGTTATCATCAAGATTTGAAGCATGAGGTGAAAGCTCTAAGATCTCGATGGTCTGCTGCCATAAGTAAGTTCAGTCAGTATGTTTTTTATAGTCAAGTCAGTCGGTTAGTTAGTCAGTTTTCAGTTTGAGTTTAGTCTTTGCATTATGACTCCATGCCCAATGGATAAGGCTACTTGGTCTACAATGTTCTTGACACCTCCAAGGAGCTGCCATCCCCAGTTGGAGCCAATGTTAGTGTTAGTCAGTTCAGCCTGTCACCAATGATCAAATATGCTCTTACGAGGTATTGTTAGGGTGTCAAGTCAAATTTTTGTCATTTTAGTGAGTCTTCAAATAAAAATTTGGTCACTGGTTATCGTGTCTAGGTCATTACTACTCCCTTCACTTACTTATCGTCTTCATCACTCACCATGGTCATTGTCTTCTTTGAGGTATAATATCTTCATTTAAGTGTCTTGGGTCATGAAATGGTTAAATTCCTCATTTTAGGTCATGGTCTAGGGTTTCACTCCATGTGTCACCACGATACGATATGTTTCCAAAAGCATGTCCATCACGCGATTAAGTGGGTAAAGGGAGTTAGCAGCTTAGGGAAAGAAAAATAAAGGTAACATTAATGTTTTGTTTTAAATAAGACAATGTTGTAGTACACTACCTCACCTCATCATTCCTCATAGGACATGTTTGATTCAAAATATGTTTTTGACATAGTGGAGACTAATTTTACAAAAGTGAAAGAGGTTTTTGTCCATTATAGTCCAAGGAACAAACACCTCATTCATTTTATGCACAAGTGCTATGATTTGAAAGAAATTTCCAAAATACACTTGCTACGGGAGAGTTGTTGTACTTCTGGACAGCTTGACTTCAAGACAGGTTTTCAGGGGTTTGGAGAAGGTGTTGGCAGTGCTTAAGGACTATATTATGTAGCCGAAATCCTAATATTTTCAATGGTACCTTCATCCTATGATTTGGATTAGTGTAAGGCATCCAAACGTGCTTTGAAAGTTGGAGTTGCACTCTTGTCAGAGAAATCCTGAGTTTTTGGAGTGACCTTGGGAAAATCAATTTTTATCCCTCATGTGGTGTCCAAATTGCATGCTTGAGGTATGCATATTATAGCATACTTGAATAGCTTTACAACTAGCTATTAAGCTCTCAATTTGGAGTAGTTTAAGGCCTCCAAAATTGGTTTGGAAGATGGCGTTGCGCTTCTATGAACTGCGTTGTGCTTTGGCACTACGCGTAGGAGTACTGCGCTGTGCGCATGACAGAGTGCCTCGAAATCTATCAAAACTCTCCCAAAATTCATTTTTTCACTTGCAAGATTGATTTTACTTGCTTCTAAGCTAAGCGATAAGTAAGTACACCATCATTATCCCTAATTTGCTTTTCCAAATTCATCTCATGTCAATGATTCTTCAAATTAGGGTTTGTAGTGAAATTTGCATGGGAAATGTTAGGGTGAAAATGGCCATCATTATTTTTATTTTCCAAAACATGTAAAATGATATCCTACACCTGAATACATTATTAATAAACCATTTTAACCATTTAACCCACCTCAAAACAAAGTTTTATCACTCAAAACGTAAAACCCTAGCTCATTCCTAGAGGTTTTTGGACATTCCTTAGTACAAACCATGTTTTTCCTCCCTGCAAGAAGATCACTTTGCACTGTTTCTTCACTAATTTCATCAGCTTCCAAAGTTCATATCCACATTTTTCAAACCTCCTCTATCATTTTGTCAAAATCCAGCTTCACATCACTTCATTTCCATTCATACCTCACACTTTATTTTTCATTCAAATGGAGGTGGGATCCTCTAGCAAAATAGTGGAGAAGACTTAGTTACCCAAGCTTGAGGTGACTAAATTGTTTAAGAAAGGACAAAGGCTTGTGCTTTCTTCTCATAGAGAGAAAGGGGCCAAACCTTCTTCATCGACAAAGCAGGGACCGACAACAAAAGAGAAAGACACAGTTGAGCATGAGTTTGAACTGGTTGACTCAGAGGCTGAGGATCAGACTTCAAACATGCGACAGACAAGCAGGGATAAGGAATATCAAATAAAGGAGCTAGCGATCAATTTGGAAAGAGCAAAATATGTTATATCATTCCTTGAACAGGAAAACAGTCAACTCAAAGCAAAGGAGTTGATCTTAGAAAAGGAAAAAGCCAACTTATTGCAGTAAGTCGGAAAAGGTAAGGAGATCATGACATCAAGCGAACCTGAAGCATTAAAGGTACAGGAAAAAGGAAAATACCAAGAACAAGAGGCCTCAAGAAAGCTTTACAAGAGGAGCAAGAACAAATTTTGTTGAATAAGGACCTTAACCTAGAGGATAGGATTGCCCTTGAGGTTCATCAAGATAAGGAATATTGGCTCAATAGAGTGAATGAAAATTTGGAGAAGCTCCTTGAGAAGGAAAACAGAGACAATCAGTTGCTCAGACACATGGTGCACAACTACCAAGCTCAAAACATGTTAAGGTAAAACAACTTGAAAACAAGCTCAAGGAGGCCAAAAAACACCAAAAGGATGAGGGAAACTTAGAGATGCTTGCTGGAGCATTCATGAAGCTATACAAAACATATTTTTACACCTTCCCTCCAATTTTGAGCAAATTATGAGCATTTTGAGTTTTTTGAGAATTTTTTGTCTAAGTTCAGAAATTCAGCTGCTCTAGAAGCGCAACAGCTTGGCACTGCACTTTTTCCTCAGGCCTCCATTTGAGGAAAGGTATACATTTTTGGAAAGATATTTCCATCCTCTAAAAATTCATTTGCTCAGATTTTTCATAGGTGGCTTAGTTTTGGAGAAAAGGGCAAAAAAGTGGCAAAAAACTAGCATTTTGGACCATTTTTTGGCAGGCGCTACGCTTCTGGAGCAACCTTGGGAGAATGGATTTTTGAAGGGCTAGTTGACCGTTCTCTCGGATTTGTATTTTGACCCCTAGAACGCACCTAAAAATCAGCTCAAATTCAACGTTGTGCTTCTGCACTTTTCTGTGTTTCAAAATGTAAAATTCACTGTGTAAATTTCTAGTTTCTAGTTTGACTTAGTCAAAGTCAAGATTCTCTATGTAATGGCACTAGTTACGAGGCTAGGTGACGTAGGCATGAATAAGTGTACATCATAGGTAGTTTTTTTTTTTTATGTTTATTAGGCCTCGTAAAAGAAGCAAACTCCTAAACAAACTCTTCATGAAGTGTTTGAGTTTCACCTTCTCACTCTCACCTGTTGGTTGAGAGAATCTTGGAGTCAGTTCCTCCGCTAAGGAATTCGAATCCTGAAGGTGGGAAGGTGGTCTAGGAGAGTCTATATGTATCATTTCACTTCAAGAGAAGATGGTTGAACTTTTTGTGAAGGAGGCTTGCATTGTAATAATCTTTCAGGTAATATAGATACAGGTTGCAACTATTTTCAAGGAACTCTAGCCCAGTGAGTTCATGGTGCTTGTACTTAATTCTTTTTGTTTTCTCATGGTCTAAACATCATTATCTAAATTATATCTCTTCTTTCTATGAATTCGTTGTGATAAAATACTCAGAATTCTTGTTTTTCAAGCTTTGTTATTTGGTTTTCATAGTTATGTGTTTTGTCTTCCTAAGCTAATGAAATCATGTTTATTTATGCTCATTAGTTTCTTCCACAGTATATCCTCTATACTACACTAACAAATACTCAAATTACACCATGGATTCTGATATCTAGCTCCTTCTTATGTTTTCTCTTGCATTCCCACAACCTAGACCTACTTGTGGCTCCAAACCCTAAGTTCAGCAAATCCTTAAAAAACCAAATTTTCACAAACAAACAAACAAACACACATATCTAGCCTAAAATTAATTTTCTTTAAAGTCATATCAATAATAAGAGACTTAGAGAGATCACTCTCATGCTCAGTAGGGCTAGCTACTGAGTTGAAGTGGTTTGAGGTTACCCTTATCGATTTCCTTTTCAGCCTAGGAGATTGTAAGGAATAGCAGATAGGAAGGGGTTTTGAGCAGTTTCTTTCCCCTTAGATAAATCTCTCAGCATATGTGATTGAATCTTGTCACATGTCTATGTTGTGATTTCTCGATCGATTAATTGTTTCCACTGATGAGGAGAGTAGATTCAAGTCTTTTGTTTTAGCATATTACATAAGAAGTTCGAATCTACAAGGAATTTCTACATGGTATCGGAGTTAGAATCATAGTAGACAAGAGAATTTGAAGTTTGTGCAGGAGGTTCAAATTACAAGATCAGTGTTGTAGGTTTTCTCTAGGATTGAGAATATGACTTCCACCGGACCGAGGCTCGAGTACGCTTTGGAAGGTGTTGTCACTCACTACAATATGAGTTTTAGTTGATCAAAGTTGCCAAAGAGAAGTGAATTTTTAAGCCATCTTCTAGGCCACATAAGCACTCAAAGCCAAATTGGATCCTCTCCATTGCATAGTGCTCAGAATAAGCTTTCCAACTGTAGGTGGAAGTCCAAAAACAGACTGTTGGATTAGAAGTTAGAGTATGTTGAAGATACCCTTTCAAAGCTAGAAAACAAATAAAAAATGGCTAAGGGTCAGGGCCATCGCAAATTGCAATTGGGGCCTTTCTGGAACAATAGTAGTGGAAGGGAGTGAAACCTGCGATCCGCCGATTATCGATATCAAAAATCACAAATCAGTAGTCGGAGGCCCATCGAGGATAGCGTATTGACGGTTCACAATGGAGAGTGTCGATATCGCATATCAGTGATCATAGGTGCAAAAGGGTGCACACAAGCACTTAGTCATGAAAATCGCTGAGAATTGGGCTTTAGTGTTAAAGCGACAGGAGGGGCCAATTTCATTTTACAAAGGAAATCAGTTGCAAAGCTAGAGGCAGGTAGGCCTTTTCTCTCTCCTCCAGGGGGCCACATGGCAGAGCATCATTGGTCCAAATGAATCCATAGGGAAATTGACATCAGCATCACGTGGTAGTACGGAGGACATGTGGCACACAAATTCGACATTTTCAGTGGTCCTATGGGGGCATTTCCAAGTGACACATGTCACCACTCAGGAGGTGCCATGTGGCACTGATGACATCATCAATCCCACAATCAACAATCACACAAAGCAAAGGTTACTAATCCTCATACGCTCTCCCGCATTGCGATTGTGATATGTGGGAACTCCCCGGATGCGATATTTTATGCAATGGAGTTAAAAGGTTGTCGGGTTCATCCCTTTCAAAGGTCGCATGCTCATTAACCCCCCCACCCCCATCTCTAGATGACCTAGATTGACTCTGCCCAAATCAATGGCTCCCAAGCCTTTTTGTGCCCCCCCTCCCCCTTGTGCCATGTTTCCCTTTATCAGTGCAGGGGGGGTGTCCAAAAAGCGATTTCCCCATCGGTCTCCTCCGTTACGTGTTCCTCTTGTATAATTTCACACCCCCACTGCCCCCCACCAACTTACCACTTACCACTCATGCCCCCCTCCGAAAACCACTCATCCTCACACTCGCTCCCGCCAAAGGCCCTAGTGCTCGGGGACTAAGCACCCAGTAACAACCCCCCGGTATTATGAGAAGAAATGTAGGAAGAGGCTAAACCAAAGGGGGCCAAGGAGCATTAGAGATCATCATTCTACAACGCCTTCCATAGTAAAAGTCTCGCTGCCATTAAGACTGTAGGTTTTTAAACCCGTACATAAATTACCTACATATTACCTACATACGAATTCTAAAACACAGAAAATAAACAATGTGAGAGCATAACACATAAAACACATATACACAGAGATTTTCCCTTGGATCCCAAAACCAGGACTACCAGATTGATTTTTCATTATGTTCCTTTCAATGTTACAATACATATTTATGCATGTTGAAGCATCCAATACCATGGACCAAAAACCATCGCATCCAAAACCATGTGCGAAAGCCGTGCACAAAACCATAGGTAGGTTCGCCCAACCTAATATAGGGTCCAAAAAAAATTCTCTAGGGCGCTGCCCTGAACCCCGTAGAGGGGGGCTAACTGCCCCCCTCAAACCCCTTATGAACCCCCCACTACGCAGTTGGCGCAACGAAGGGGGGGCTCCGCCCCCCCTCTAGCCATCCGGTTAACTAGGTGGGCTAGTCGTGGAAAGAATATAGCACAACCCAACATTCTCCGAATTGTTGTTTTCTTTCCACAGGGGGCCACAGGAGAGCTTAGTCATTTATGCAACCCTGAAACACATATTGCTTCTCTAAACCAAGAGAACTTCTCAGAGCTCACAAATTTTGTCAATGCATTTGCAGTATTCTTCAAAGTGTCCATCTTTACCAACAACACCTTTTTGTCTTCTATCATATCCCTCACAAAGTGATACTGAACATCAATGTGCTTTGTCTTTGAATGGTAAGGAGGGTTCTTTGCCAAGAAAATTGCACTTTGGTTGTCACGGTCTATCCTTATAACTCCCTATACTAACCCCTTACTTGAACACAATCTTTGCAACCAAACTGCTTCCTTGCTTGCATGAGTGGCTGCCATGTATTTTGCCTCTATAATTGATAGTGCCACTACAGATTGTTTCTTACTCATCTAACTTACTGCACCTCCAAATAGGTTAAATACATACCCACTTGTAGATCTCCTCTGATTCATATCTCCAACCTAGTCTGCATAAAAAAAGCCACAAATATCCAACACTCTGTCTAATCCTGGTCTTCCTTGGTTTTGACATAAACCTACTCAATACTCCCACTACATGTGCAATGTTTGGCCTAGTACAAACCATTGCATACATCAGGCTACTGACTGCACTTGCATATGGAACACAGGACATGTCCTCTTCCTCTTCTTGTGTATTGGGACACTGTTCGGCATATAACTTTACACCTACAGGAATAGGAACCTTCACCGGTTTACTATCCTGCATATTAAACCTCTACAATATTGTCTCAACATACTTC
>APFE030527659.1:0-13308 GCA_000404065.3 Pinus taeda
GGTATCTTACTTTCTCGACGTCAATGCCCGCCTGCGTTTCTCGTTTCTCGTTTCTCTTGGCCTGATGGTCAAAATTTATACGATTATTAAAGTGTAAATTATAATTTTGAATTACTAGTAAATTTGATAGTTTCCGATAATTGATTAAATTATTTAATATTAATAACTTGCTAAATTTCCCATTAAAATAATTGGTTTTCCTTTATGATATTTTTGAGAAGTAGAAAAAACACAAATTCGTAGCATATTAGAATCTGAAATATTGATTACACACTGAAATGAGTACGTTAATGTTTCATGGATTGTTTCTAAATGATGGTTACTTAACAGAGCCCATGATCCCTAATCCTTCTGCAACCCAGTCAGGATTTTCTAGTTATATTGGCATCATGTCGATCTGATGGTAGAAATAGCTCTGCCCAACATCTCAGCCATAGTGGAAGACAAAGTAGAGTTGACCCATGTGGATCGACACCCACCATGTAACGATCCAAATCACAGAGGAAGTGATATGGATTATTTTGAATGATCTCTTCGTCTTTTATATGCTCCTCGTTGACAATCTCTGTCCAATGATCTCTTGGGCTTTTATATCGCTGGTCCACGATGGTGTTTAGTTTCTTTAGATTCATAATTGTTATATGACTCCTTTTTTATTTATATAGGTATTTTTATATTTTTTCAATTTTTTTAATTTATTTAAGTGTTAATTTATTTGGTTGAGGAGGAATGCATGGATAAATTTACACACATTTTCCATACTAAGCTGTAAATTTATTTGGTTAAAGAATGGAAAAATTTACATATCTCTTCCATACTGGATTATAAATTTTGCCTCTCGGTACAATCAACTCCAAGCAAATGATCAATTCTAATAAATTTTAAACTTTTTCCATCTATAATATTCAGCTATTGTGTTTTCACTAGGAAAATAAGTTGATTTTTTTTTTTTAAGGGTTCTAGCTACTTATATCAACTCGGAGTAGATGAGGTGTTCTGACTCATAAGTGAAGAAAATTGATCTTGGTCCATGTTAGTGAAATTCACCATAATTGAGGTGTCATTGAAACATGATCACCAATCACATTGGGAAGGGAAAATTGATCTTGGTCCATGTTAGTGAAATTCACCATAACTGAGGTGTCATTGAAACATGATCACCAATCACATTGGGAAGGGGTGGTGACTTGAAGAAATTTTGTGAGAGATCGTTAGATATATGAGAGATAATTATGGTTATTGAGTTTAAATTTGGTTTATTACATCATAATAAATATGATATTAATAGCAAAAGTATTACAAAATTACCATAATTTTATTGAATTAGAATGTTTTTAAAGTTGATATTATGATAAATATTTTAAAATTAATATTTAATGTAGATATATGTTTAACAATTTAAGAGAGTATTTTTCATCTTCAATCTTATTAATGTCACAAAAATAGTATTCATCCACTATGATATGGGACTTGATTAACGCTCTATGTCATTATGAAGCTCATGAACAATTATCCCATCCGAACACAGAAAATTTTGTTGACACTAAAATCAACCAAAGACTCACTATTCTTCAGATGCTTCCTGTACCATACAAAATACCAATACCCACAAAACTCGTTTCCCAGATAAAACATGTGCCAAAATAGTGAGAAGAATAAAGATGCAAACTAGGGTGGAATCTCTCACCACCAAAATTGACTAGAAGTAAACGGGTGTTATAATTTTCATAGCTAATTTTCAAGAACAATTGAATTGATCCACCTTGGTGCTCAAAATGAATCCAATCGTCCTCTATTTATAGGCTTCCTTAAATGGTTTCATCTTCATAAATGGTTAAGTAAATCTTACTCAAAACCCCAATTCTAGATTTTTTCCCAACTACCTGAAACTTACCCAGCAATGTGTATTTTTTGGGTTTTCCCCTTTTTAGGTGGACTATAGCCTATGGGGATGGATAGGATAATAATTCATATTTTTTCTCAATTCATTGAGAACATTACAGTCCCCCCTACTCGAAATTTTTTGCCCTCAAGCAATTGCAAGTTCGAGTGCTACAAAATCAACTTTCCTTCCCATGTCACATCCTTCTCTGGTAAATTCTTCCATCTAATGAGTTACTTTTGAATTACTCTTCCCGTTAACTTCTTTTCTCACACAACCATGATCATTTCCATAATTAGTTCCAATTGTCCCTCTTCATCTAATGGTGGTGATTCGATAGAGGCGGTGGCCTGTTGAACCACAACATTCTTGAGGAATGACATGAAATACATTGTGGATTTTGTTATCACTTGGTTTCTCCACTTCATATGCCACCTCGCAAACTCTATCGATAACGTTGTAAGGCCCATAAAACCTCGGCTTCAATTGTTCTAATCGGCTCTTCTTGATTGTGGAATGTCTATAGGGCTGCAATTGTAAGAAAATAAGGTCTCCTATCTCAAAATTACACTATGTTCATGTTGATTTGCATACAATTTCTGTCAAGTTTGAGAAACTTGTATGTTTTCCTTGAGTACCTTGACAATGTCCTAACTCTCATGTATCCTATCTCTAGAAATAGGTGCCTTGTTGTCTCCAAAATTTATGTCGATGAAGGACCATGCATCATACCCATACAACGCTTTGAAAGTTGTCATCCCAATGGATAAGTAGTAGGTGGTGTTGTATAAATTTTCTCCAAGGTACAACCACTTAATCCATGCCTTCTGCTAACATGTCACATAGTTGTGCAGGTGCCCTTCAATCCAATTATAATTTATGCCTCACCGTTGGTTTGAGGGTGATAGCTATTTCTAGGGGTCAATTTAGTTCCCACTAGCCTGAAAAGCTCCTACCAAAATGAGCCCATAAATCTACTGTGAAGATTGTTGACTAAATTCTTGGGAAGCCTATGCAGTCAAAAGACTTCTTTGAAAGCCAATTATGCCATTTTTTGGCCAAATAATAAGTTGAGATGGCAAAGAAGTGTGTGAATTTAGTCATCCTATCCACCACTGTGTAGATGCAATCCTTCCCTTGCACTTTGGGAAACCCTTTGGTGAAATCCATCAAGATGCTCTCGCATTTTTGTTCTGGGATTGGTAGGGGTTGGAGAAAACATATAAGATGTGTATTCTCAACCATATTTTGTTGGCTTGTCATGAATTCCCTAATGTATTTCATCACATCTTCCTTGATCCCTTTGCAAGAGAATTGTTCCTGAATCTTTTGATATATCTTGAAGAATCCTTGATGCCCCCCAGCCAAGGGAATATCATGTGTAGCCTTCAAAATCTTTTCATTGGTTGTAGATTCAGGAACTAGGTATACCATGTATTTATAATAAATGACTCCATGAATTATTTTGCACCTGTCATCCAGGATGATCTCGTTGATTAGTGCACAGGTAAACTGGTTCTTGGCATACTTTGTTGCAAGGTGTGCCTTCCAATCTTCTGTGAGTTCCATACGGCACATGTTGTTGGTTTCCTAAAAAATGCATCAGCCCCAACATTCTTCTTTCCCTTCACATACTCAATATCAAATTCATAAGCTTGGATCTTTCTTACCCATTTATGTTTCCACTCATTAACGTCCTTTTGCCCCAAGAAATGACACAAGTTGTTGTGGTCTATCCTAACTATGAACCTATTTCCAACCAAATAGTGTCTAAAATTTTCCAGAGCATGCATGATAGCCAACATCTCCTTCTCATATATGGATTAAAGCTTCTTTATGTCCTGAAGCTTCCAACTTTCGAATGTGATAGGGTGGCCCTTTTGCTTTAAGACAACCTCTATTCCTTCCCCTGATGCATCGCATCCAATATGAATGGTTGACCAAAGTCGAGAAGAGCCAAAAATCAAGATGAGCTCATTATTTCTTTGAACTTGTTAAACATTTTATCAGATTCCTCTATTCACCTGAATTCTTCCTTTTTAGTTAAGTTTGTCAAAGGTGCACTTAACTAAGAGAAACCCTTAACCAAGTATCAATAATAGGTGCAAATCCTTAGGAACCCACATAATTTTCTTAGGGTTTTAGGTGTAGGGGAGTCCAATATTACCTGAGTTTTCTCCTGATGAACCTATATCCCCTTTGTGTTGATTATGTGTACTAAATAAAGAACATATGTCAGCCAAAACTCACATTTTAACGCTTTGGCATAGAGAGATTCCTCTTGCATAATGCTCAAAATTGTATCCAAATGCCTCAGAGATCATCCCATGTTTTTTTTGTAAATGAGAAGGTCATAAAAGAACACAAATAAAAACTTCCTTAGCTTCTTGTTGAAGATACTTTTCATACAAAATTGGAAGGTAGTGGAGGCATTGGTTAGCCTAAAAGACTTGGCCAAAAATTTGAAATGTCTATAATGACATCGAAATGTCATTTTCGGCACGTCCTCTTCTTGAACTTGGATTTGATGGTACCCTGAACATAAATTAATTTTTGAAAAGTAAACTGCTCCGTGAATTTCGTCTAGTAATTCACCAATCCTGGGGATAGGGTACCTATTTTGGATAGTTTTCATGTTGAACCCTCGGTAATCAATGCACTTTTTCCACGCATCATCCTTCTTCTTTACCATGACCATGGATGAGGCAAATGGACTCAAGTTAGGTCTAATGTGTCACATTTCTAACAGTTGGATGGTATTTTCTATTTCATCCTTGAATTTCTTTGGGTGTAACTAAGCATGGTGATCACAGGATTAGCTCCTTCTTCCAGTTTTATAGTGTGCACGAATCCTCTCTTAAGAGGCAATCCTAGAGGAATATCACTAAACATTGAAGCATGCTTGTCAATTATTTGTTGAATATTTGTGTGGTACTATGGTTTATTACTGTGAGGTACCTTTTGGCTCATGATTCTGCAATTTGTTTCATATGTGACATCGTCTGCTTAAAGTAGCTTCCATTCTTCTAGCTAAAACAACCTGTGGCCCACCATTTTCAATACCTCTCAAGACTACCCTACTACATTTTGGTGCTTTAAATTCCATCTCCAGTGCTTTAAATTGGTAGTCCTTTATGAGCTTACCTAATGAATACAACCATTAAACCCCTAATACCATATTGATATCTACAAGATTTGTTACATATAAATCACTAGTAAAAGTATAGTTAGTGAGAGTTACGCTCAAACCTAGGATCATTTCAATGAAATCCAAGTTGTATGCATCCGCAAATGCTACATCCAAGCCTTCGAAATCTTCAGCAGGAAGTCCTCTCCTGGGCACCAGCGATGCATCAATGAAATTGTGCATGGCTTCTCCATCAATTAGTGTTGTGATGCATTGTACCTTGACAACTCCCATGAACTTAAAGGTGTAATACTTGGGTGTGCCGGAAAGGGTTGCAATCTTGACTTGGGGACGAAACTTCTTTTCTCCACTAGCCCTTTCTTCACCTTTTTCTTCTTTTGGTGATTCTTCCTTGTGATTGCTAGGTTCTTCTTCTTCTTTTGCTTCCTTGTGAGGTGGATCTTCTTCAGTACTTAGAGTGGTATCTTCTTATTCTTTGTCGACAGAAAGCACTTAAATGTAGTGAATCTTCCCCTTTCCCAAACAGTGATGTATAGGTTCCCATGGTTCCCAACAAATAAAATGTAGCTTTTTCCTCCTTATTTCAGTTCATGTCTCCAAATCTAACTTGTCCCTTTAGGGACGATAATGTTGAGGGGGTTTCTTCTCCTTATATTTGGGAAGAATGAAAGGTTTGGGAGGGGATTTAGACTTGAATATTGCATTCCCCATATCACGAGTTTTCTTAATAGCCTCTTGGAGGGACGTGAGGTTGAATGCCTTTACCCAACCTTGTATTGGTTCGGATAAATCTTCCGCAATAAACATGACTAATATTTCTTCAGATATATATGTGACCATGATAGTGGTACGTTCAAATTTAGAAATGACTTCTTCATGCGATCCCATCTACTTTAGAAGTGCCAATTCTATGAAGTGGATGTCTTGGTTCTTTCGGCCAAATATTCCTATTATCCTTTGCATAAAATATTCTTAGGAAGTAATGTTGGCATGCCCCAATGTTACTAAACCATGATACTACCATTCATATGCTTCCCCTTCTATATGCAAAGAGGCAAATTGGATCACATTTGCGTCTGGCATATGGTTGAACATGAAGTAGGTGTCCAATTTTTGCACCCAAGCTCTTGTTGTATAATTAGATGCTCCATCAAATGAGGGAAGGGAAATTTTACTCACCTTGCATATTAGATTTGAATTAGGTTGTCCCCTGGGCCTATTTCTCAATCTAAAATAATGGTATTAATTGAAGTTCATAGCAGCTCATGTGTTTTCTTCTAGCACTGTCGTATTCATGAAAATAACCATCCAACAGTATGTTTGGTTCAACAACATCATGGTTTGACATGGCTTGATTGTTTGTGAATTGAGGAAGCAATGGTCGATGACTCCTTCTATTGGTTTACATGGTGTTAGGAGGACTAGGGTTATGATTCCTACTCCCTTCCATGTTAGTTTTGTTGTTGCAAGAAACATTTACATTACCTATGAGATGAGTCATCACTTGAGCAAGTTGTTGCTAGCCCTGGGCCAAGGTGTGCATTATCTATTGTCCTTGTTGTTGCCCCTATAGTATTAAATTTGAGATTTTTTTCTATCCATGTATCAATACATGTAAGAGATCCTTGGTGTTTGGATCTCCTCGTTCCTCCTTACCCTCCATGATTTCCCTACGGTTACCCTAGCTGTAAGGTTACTTTTATTTCCTAGAAACATGCACAAAACTCACAGGTTGGCAGGATTCTAGTGCTTTGATACCATTGTAATATACTAAGGTGATTTCCTCCGTAGTCTTCCAATAGTAATAGACTTTTTGTTAAATTTATTTAACAATAAAATTCAACACAACAATTTATTTCATCCCAAACGATATGATAACATTAGTGTGTATGATTCAAAAATATAAAACCCAATACTAAAATAAATATCAACGACAATTTTCAATGGTACCATATATGTATTCAACCATTCATCAATGATAAGTCATGCCCGATAGTTCGGTCAAAGAAGCCCATGCGACGTATGACCGAGATACTATAATATTTAGTTCTATTCCATAGATATGACTATGATCATCAATAATAGACTAGAGACAAAATTTAATGAAATACCCTAACCAATTGTTGGATCAATTCGTAGTGAAGAAACTTGTGCGATATTCATCCAATCAAGCTACCTAAGGTCTGCATAAGGCTTATTCTGACTCTTCTCACATTCTTCAGTCCTTCTCAAGTTACAAGAATCTGCAAGAGCTTCTTTGTGTCTACTACAATATGTCCTCACTTCTACAGAGACATAATTTTCCTCCCAGATTGGAATGAATTGTTGTCACTAGAGCCACAATTTTCTTCCTTCGTCACCTCTCTACCTCACATTGACAACAGAGGTATGAACCTATGAGAACAGTTGAAAATATCTCACTGCCCAATTAATATGTTGATGTTTGTCTAAAAAATTCCTTGGATGTCACAACTCCAATTCAGACGTCCCTTTCTGTATTCAATCACTAGATCTGCGGTCAACTTAGGAAACCACAACAGTCATAGAGAGTTTAGGGTTCCAAATCCTGATGTTTGATATCACCCACAGAACTGTGAAAGGTCCTTACAAGGATCCCTAATCCCATGCATAGTTAGCAGGAATTTTTTTCTTCGCTCTGACATCCACTTTACTCCAGGATACTTCTATAAGTGAATCTTTATCCCTTCACTATGCCAAAATATGATTTTAGGGTGACAAGGCTCTACTACTTTTTGATGAAAAAATCAGAACAATGATCCCAACCAAACACATAAAATTTCATTGTCACTAAAATAAATCGAACCCTCCTTGTTATTCAGATTCTTCCTGCACCATATAAAATACCAATACCCACAGAACTTATTGTTGAGATAAAACTTGTGCCAAAATAGCGAGAAGAATAGAGATACCAAATAGGGTGGAATCTTTCACCTTCGAAATTGATGAGAAGTAAAGGGGTATTAAAACCCTCAAACATAATGCTCAAGAACAATTGACTTGATCTACCTTGATGCTCAAAATGAATCCAACCCTCCTCTATTTATAGGCTTCCTTGAGGGATTTCATCTTCATAAATGGTTGATTAAATCTTACTCAAAACCCCAATTCTGGGATTTTTTGCCCATCTACTCGAAAACTTGCCCAACAATGGGTAATTTTGGTGTTTTCCCCTTTTTAGGTGGATTATAGATGATCCATGTGGATATTGGTGGCCACCCACCTACTCTACCTAGACCTTCAGTCAGTTTCATCTATTTCCTTGCTTATTTCAACATTTACTATTATTAGCAGTTTTTCGGGTCCTAAACTTCCGGAGCAATTTTGACCCCATAAACGACATTTTTTTTAGGTCTGCTACAGGCCAAAAACCATAAGCAAGGGTTTGATGCAAATATTGTAGTACTTGGGGAGACATTTCCAACAAGGTATCATATGCGCCAAACAAAGATAATATGACCAAGTTATGACCCTGGAAAGTTGGTTGGCCAACTAACCCCAATGAGCCCCATAAACTCTTAGCATTATGTCTCCTGGGGTAAGGGTTTTGGTTGTTTAGGGTTTTCTCTTGTTGTTCAATAATAAATAGGCCCTTGAGCCTCGTTGTAACATTCAGAGGCATGTAGCCACCACATCTCTTCTCAATGATAAGCTACCATCGCCCAAGCTAGTTTATTTCCATTTCTTTTGTAACCATATTTTAGTATTCTGAGATTAATGAAATGAAATGTTACTTCTACTGCATCTTTGTATTTATGGCTATATATGTAATTTTTTACGTTCTTGTTTAAGTTCAAATCAGTGGTATCAGAGCAGTCTTCTCGTTCTCTATTTTTCTTTACATGTCCCCAACGAGGTCAGGGTATAAGGAGTTAGGACTCGATCTAGTTGAACCCTTGCAAGACCAACCTCACAAGACCCGATGACCTCCCATGGTGGAAGAAAATAAAGATGAGGGGGCAGGAGATCCTTTCAAAACATTACTTAAGGAAGCCCTCGAGCGACAGAGGATTGCGGAGCTGAGGGCCTGCGAACACCGCGCTTTGTAGCTGATTAGTGAGAAGAAGATTAATAATGAACAGATGGCCCTACAACGAGACACTGCCCTCACTTCCATGGTGGAACTTACTAACACAAACACGCGCATGATTAAGGCTGTGAGGGAAGCTTGTCGAATGGTCCCCGAATTGGCCATTCCTAAGGAGGCGGAGGTAGATGAACAGGTCTACAAGCTTGCTATAGGGGTGCGCGATGCTCGCACAGATTTGGCTAAGGTTCAGCTAGAGCTAAACCTACAGATTGCAGATTTACAGTTGAAGGCCCGGCCTTCAACTCCGCCAGAAGTAAAGGATCAGCGTGCAACTGCTGTCACCGAGGCAATAGTGGTGGTAGACAGTACAGTAGCAGACTACACACAGTTGTTTGAAAAGTTGTTCGAGGTCCTAAAGAGCCTGCAGGAGGACCCTAATGTACAGTGGCTGGAGACAGAGGCGCAAGAACTGCAGCAGCACTATGACGAAGTAAAAGGTACGGCGCGCACCGTCACTGTCCCGCAGAGATTGGCGAAGCTGCAAGAGGCCAAAGCACTGAAAGAACAGGTAGATGCAGCACAACACAAAGAGGCGGTGTTGAAGGCGCGCTTGAAGCCCTGGTTGGATGAGGCTTATTAGGTCACAACCTCTATTGAAGTCAAGCTTGTTAATCTACAAGCGACTCAGTAGAAGCTTCAGGCTGATCGTTCAGGAGCAGTGATAGAGCAGATGGTTGATGAAGCGAAGCAGGCGGTTGCATAGTGCACTGCCGAGGTTGTCGTCATACAGGTCAAGCTGGGAGGTCTTCGCGCTAAGATCTTCGCGCCCACAAAGTGACTCGAGGGCAAGTCACCAAGTTTGTGTTGGGGGCCTGTTGGGAATGGGTTCCCCCAAGGATGGGTTTGGGGCTAAAATCCCATGTTTTGGAACAATTTTGTAATAAAGTTGTAAAGTCTCCGCATTTTGTGGTCGCGGAGTGCAAAAGTGTCAAGAGTCATAAAGGGTTGTCTGCCCTTATTTTGTAAAATGTAAAGTCGGCTGTAAAGATCCACCCATGGTCCGCAGACCATGGGATTGTATAAAAAGGAACTAAGTAAGTAAGCTCTAAGTATTTTTGGAGTAGCGAGTCAGAAGTAAGAATGGATAGCAAAGAATAGGAGTTTTGGGAGAGAAGTCTAAGTGTTTCGGGTCTTAGCATAGGTAGAGGCTCTACAGCTGAGTGTGCATAGAACTAGGGTGGAAGTCCGTAGCTGAGTGCATCGACCCCTGTAATTGTGTGCATAGGGTGAATAGAGTGTGTATTAATCAGAAGATATCAATAAAGAGAAGTATTCTGCAAATTCTATGTATTTATTTCTTGTTAATGCATTTGGTTATATTGTGTTTTGGCTTTAATTTACAATGTTCATGTGACGCGCGAATGTATGTGACTATATTGATTAATTGAATGCAAGTAAGAATATCTGTTTACAAGGCGCTAACTGTGGTTGATTAGTAAGATAAGTAAAACACTTAAGATAACTTGGGAACCTATACAATACATTGTATAGGTTAAGGCTACGCGAAGGTCAATCGGACACCTTCGCAGAGGTACCGAAGGTTGGAATAAATGGTAGACTGCCAAAGCCCTAAAGCTTAGTGACCTGCGTGAAAGTAGGAACAGAGGGTATAAACTGACATCACGACCATCTCAGGGTGCAGAAACTTGGTTCCAACATCCCCCCATACTACTTCGGGCGAGACCTCGGTCCACGCTCTGCGGGCTAATGCCGAAAGGGCCAATAGTGTAAGGATTTGTTTGGCTAACTAACGCTAAACCTGGGTCAGGCCTCACGAAGCCAACACCATCTCCATTGACGTTCGTTTAAGAAGAAATGATAAACCCATCAGGCAGCTAAATCCAAACAATCCAAAGCCTCCTCCTACCTTGTGTCTTTTCAGTGTACTGCATAGCCTGTATTTGTACTTTTTCCTCTATTCTTGGAAGAATGGAAGATCTTGTAAAAAAAAATTGGTGCAAGGGGGAGTGACATGCAACAACAGGTTATGTCACGAGCAAAGAAGTCAACCACAGATCTGAGAGTAGATGAGGAAGACTCTGAGAGGAAAATACAGCTTGGAGAATCCCACTCCAAAGTGGATGATGGTTGTCAAGGCCATAAAATTGAAACACATTATGCAAGCATGCATATGGATGAAGAAGATGCAACAAATATTGCAGAGAGAGAAGCAAGAGCCTTTGTATGTGAAGTAGAGTAAGAGCATATAAATGCTCAAGGAATCCATTGTAATGTGCATGATGTAGATGATGGTGAATCCCACTGTGATGAAACACATGTGGATGATGACTACAAAGTGAGATGTGAATTGGTGCAACCAACCGTAGTTGATGGATTTTACATTATTTTTAATATGTAGGTGTTCAGAATAGCATGGTCGAAAAAGTTGAAAACAAGGTTGTTAATAAATTTGATGCAGATTTGAAGCTCATTAAAGAATGGATTCAGAAACCAATAGAACAAATTGAAGTGAGTCTTAAAGCAAAAGCTGGAATAAAATAATTGAATGAAATGGTGAATAATGATCTTGAGTGTGTAGATTACATGAAAAAAGTAGCAGTACTTGAAGATGAAAGTGAAAAGAATGATATGAAAGACAAAGATGAATGCATTGAAACCATTTTTCAACAATGGAGTCCATAAGAGGTGAGATTATGTTATTCAGAAATATGGTAGAAAGAAATTCAGGAATATAAAGCGCAAGAAGAAGAGAAAAGAAGACAATTTAAAGATGTAATGTTATGGGAGCAGTGCATGGTTGAACGCATATTTGCAGAGGAAGGTGTAGTAGAGAAGATCAGATTGTGTTTCAACACAAATTCAAGAAAAGTCAAAGAAAAATTACAGTAGCAGCAACAATAAGTAAATAAATATGGAGCCTACAACAAGAACTTGCAACAGAGAATGAAGCAATTTTGAGGATTTAAAATTTGGAAGAAAAGAAAAAGAAAATGAAAAATTGTGAAAGTCTTGAGTCATTGTAAGCCTAGCTGAGACATATACCAGTAGGCATGTTTGGGTGATGATTGAGTCAATTTCTATTGTAAGCCTGGCATGTATAATTGAGTCAAGTTGAGTCATGTTTGAGTTATGTTGAGTCATACGGTCATAATTAAGGGGGGAGTGTTAGAAATTGTAATTACTCACGCATGCCAGAGTTGGCTAAAATTAGAGAGTCAGTTAACTAAGCATTGAGTCAAGTCGAGTGATGGATAAAGAGTTAAGTGCAATTCATATTTAGAGTGTGAGTTAACTGAGTTAAGTGTGTGTGCATGTCAAGTTATTTTAGGTGAGTCGAAAAATTTTAAATACCCTTCACCAAGTTCATTGTAAGAATCAAGATTTTGTGTGATCAATAGAGAAGAGCATCAACTCCTATAGTTTGTGTGTCAATTTTTGTGCCTTATCTCCAACTCATTTCAACGGATCTTAAATAATATATATATATATAATTTGTTTTTTCCATCCCCAATTATATTTTCTTTCCCTTAATCTCGTGCTTAACTTCACTGGATGTTATTTATGTGTATTATTTATGTGTATGATTAACTCACATGGATCGATAGTGGCCAACACTCAGTAAAGGATTTCTTTTCTTTTACAAGATTTTCATTAATGTAAACGAATGCCCCTTCTCTATCTTTGTTCCATATTAAGAGGCTTGTAGTTACCTCTTCCTTATTATGGCTTTTCTTACCACTGTTGACAGTTATAGAAAACCATTCCTAAGCTGATTTTTTCCCAAGATTTTTCCCAAACAATAGACC
This sequence comes from Pinus taeda, assembly GCA_000404065.3. Taxonomy (NCBI): domain Eukaryota; kingdom Viridiplantae; phylum Streptophyta; class Pinopsida; order Pinales; family Pinaceae; genus Pinus; species Pinus taeda. Next base: position 12,906 of record APFE030527659.1, read on the forward strand.
CTTAACACAGCAATGTCTTACTGCTACATTAATTTTCATCGAGGTTGGCATACTAACCTATAGCTTAGAGAGTGGTTTTTGAGCATGGGTAACCTTAACCTAGGGTTTGGCTTCTCGTTTGCGATTTTGGCTTTTGATTTTTCCAACAGTTTCTCTCGTCGATTCTCACATAATTAATACTTATGAGTGTGTGTACCATCGTGCACTGTTCCGACTGTGGAAGCAGGGTTTTGTAACCCACATTTGTTAAGGCTTGGTTGCCCGCACGGGCTCTTTTACAGTTAGGGCATGCATAATCTCTTTTGTTTATTTTCTTTGATGGAAAATAGTACGTGTGATGTGCATTTAGCTGTTGAAATTACAAATAAAAACCAGAGTACATATTTTGTAATTTATGCCAAAG
>APFE030527662.1:0-12679 GCA_000404065.3 Pinus taeda
CTAAAACGCATGAGATCTCCATAACCCAGAAATCGTTTATGGAAATTCCACCTAGAAGTGTCTAAATTAGATTATTAGCCGATTTTTAAAAATTTCCTAAGTCTAAACTTAGGGAATATGGTCAATTAATCAATATTAATTGAGATAAGGTGAGAATTCTCTATAAACTTACATGGATCGACAAGGAATTAATTTGGGCCCTTGATTAAGTTTTAACTTTGGTCGTTGGTGCTCCAACAAATGATTATAAGAAGTCATGGGTAGATGGAGAATACACTTGTGGGATTCGATTTGTTTGGAAATTCAAATTCCAAAGAGCAACAACATTTGCTAGAAAGCCAAAGAAGAAAGCAGAAACAGTGAGTCTGGAGGAAGTTTTCCAGATCCAGCGAGTGCATTTGCAGAGAGGCCGGAATTTCTTGAGGAAGCTACGCAGAGGCAGCGCAGAAGATTCACTAGGCAATTCGATCTGCTGAGGAAGGATGACGTTTTCAGTTCCAAAGGCCAGACAGAGGTTCCAGAGGGTCTGAGAAGCATTTTCCCAGCCAGCAGCAGGCAAGAAAGCTTGATTAGCAAAAAATTCGGGCAACACATGTGGTAGGCAACTTCAGCTTGACACAGAGCCTGAGCAGGCCTAGTTGGACAACTTGCTTTTCTGTAGCAGTGGAGTATTGAGATTGCTTGGAGTGAGGGTAATTTCCCTCTAGATATTTTTGCCAGTATTTCCTCTGTAGGATAGATAGCATTCGACATCCATACTATTGTGCTCACAATTTCCCACTGTTGGATAATAATAAAAACCCTCAATTGCTGCACCGATTTTCCCAAGTTGGGTTTTTCTGGGGACATTTGTCCAAAAATAACTATCATATTTTTGTGTGCTAGATTTTCTCAGTTTCCAACACTATTTTCTTCCACAGTTTATTGGTGAAAATCACAGTGCAAATTATTTGATATTTGTCACAGCAGATAAATTGTTAAATAAATTAACAATTAAGAAAATAATTTTCAGTTGTTGTGATAGATGAAATTTTCACATGGTATCGGAATGCGAGTGATGAGGCAAGAAAAGCTCAAAAGCGGAGAAGGGAATTTCACTGTTTAGAGGAGCAACAGGCCGAAATTCTCAGAGGTTGCGCAGTACCTAGACAGGCAGATCGAATTGTTGGGCAATGGTTTGATTTTCAGTTGCAAGTTGGCAGAAAATTGATTTTCCCATGATAGTGATTCCAGTAGTCAAAGGGAGCAGTAACAGCTCAGATTTTTCACTGAGCAGATTCCTTGGTTGGATGCAGAGGGTTTTGCAGCAACAAAATCCGTGTCAGGTGGAAAGAGAAAAGCACACACAATAAAGGGAAAATTTCTCTCAGGGGGTTTCGAGTTTCAGAGACCTGATTTTTCAGTTGCAGATTAGCAATTGCCATGAGCAAAATTTCTCACTCCAGAAGGGAGTGCAAATAGCAAATTCAATAGCCGAGCAGGTGAAAGAGGGAGATTTCCGTCCCAATTTTTGAGATTCACAAATTTTGCAGCTTTGCCGAGATGGTCATACAAGATTTCCATATGAGGTCGTACGAATTAGCCAGAATGGGGATCTAGGCAGTGAATCGACTTCCAACTGTCGGAGACAGGTGTTGAAGGAAGTGTGAGTTGTCTAGTGCGAGTTGCAAAGTGAAGAAAGGTTCAATAAGGGACAATGCTCAAAAGGAGGTAATAGGGCACTAGATCCAAGTGGTGGAGGAGTATGAGGCTCCAATGTGCGAGATGGCCAAGGTCCAGCACAGTTGCAACAAGAAGATCAGCTCGATCAGTTCCAAATTGTTATAGCGGGACCATTACCTTTGCTATAGGAGCCCATAGTATCATAGTAGCAGACTTAGTTTCAGCAGGCGTTGTTAATAATTTAGATGACAATTGCAAATCTAGTTGCAATCAGTACACGTATGACAGTTGCAAAGCTAGATGCAGTGACATAGGTAGGGTGAATTGCCCAGTTGCAATATGCAGGTGCAGTTCTAGCCAGAAGATTCCTAGCACAGAGCTACGCAATCCAATTCTAATGTAGGAGGACAATGTAAGTTGCAAGGAGGGAGCAGAGAGATTTCCCATAAGGAGATTGCCACTCAAAAGGAGAGTAGTTTCAGAGGGAGAAACCCTATGGAAGCTAGTACTTCAGGATCTGGGGAGATCAAACTCATTATTACAGTGGTTGCAGCAGCAGTGCAGAAGCAGTAGCAGCAGCAGCAGTGCAGAAGCAGTAGCAGTATGAGTAGATCAGATTTGGCTATGATGGCAACCATACCTCTAGGAGAGAGGTGGGGCGACTTAGAGCTGTAGTCTAAGAGATTGCAGAGATAGAACAGTGTCCATTGAGGAGTCCACCTCATGGATCATCACCTAGCTACGGGGGCCCATAGTATTCAGTAGCAGGATGGATCAGTGTCAGAGATGCAATCAAATTCCAGAGTGACAGTTGCAGACTAGTAGCAGTCAAGTGTTGGGGAGAGCAATGCAGAGTTGGCAACAGAGCAGGGGGCTCAATACAGAGTCAACAACAACGCAAATTCTTCAATGACAGTGCAGAGGCTAGAAGCAGTCAGATGCTCAAGAGACAGATGCATCATACTGAACACAATTGATTCAGTATTTAGGATGCTTCTTAGTTGTAGTAGTTGTGGTTGCAACAACAACAGATGAGATGGAGTTAATATGCAGATGCAGAGTTGGCAGCAGTACAAGATGTACAGTGCAGTGTCAACAGCATCACAGATGCAGCAGTTTGGTTCAGCTACAATCAGTGGCAGATGAATCAAAGTTAGCATTGTGGTTGATGGGCAGTGACTGAGGAAACAACGCAGTGGCTAAGGGAACAGCGTAGTGACTGAGGAAACAGCGCAGTGGCTAAGGGAACAGCGTAGTGACTGAGGGAACAACGCAGTGACTGAGGGAGCAACGAAGTGACTAAGGGAGCAGTGCAGTGACTGAGGGAGCAGCGCAATGACTGAGGGAGCAACGCAATGATTGAGGGAGCAGCGTAATGACTAAGGGAGCAACAGTGTGACTGAGGGAGCAGCAATGTGACTGAGAGAGCAACACTGTGACTGAGGGAGCAACAGTCATTTCCAGCAGAGTTTCCTGTCAGACGTCAGCACCATTATATAGGGTGGTACAAAGACGGTGTTGTGGCAGGGTGTGCCACAATAAAACACAGTCCTCGCTAAGAGGGAGTGTTAGTTTTTGTAGCATCAGATGTGTGCTAGTCCCGAAACATTGTAGAGAGACTAAAACGCATGAGATCTCCATAACCCAGAAATCGTTTATGGAAATTCCACCTAGAAGTGTCTAAATTAGATTATTAGCCGATTTTTAAAAATTTCCTAAGTCTAAACTTAGGGAATATGGTCAATTAATCAATATTAATTGAGATAAGGTGAGAATTCTCTATAAACTTACATGGATCGACAAGGAATTAATTTGGGCCCTTGATTAAGTTTTAACTTTGGTCGTTGGTGCTCCAACAAATGATTATAAGAAGTCATGGGTAGATGGAGAATACACTTGTGGGATTCGATTTGTTTGGAAATTCAAATTCCAAAGAGCAACAACATTTGCTAGAAAGCCAAAGAAGAAAGCAGAAACAGTGAGTCTGGAGGAAGTTTTCCAGATCCAGCGAGTGCATTTGCAGAGAGGCCGGAATTTCTTGAGGAAGCTACGCAGAGGCAGCGCAGAAGATTCACTAGGCAATTCGATCTGCTGAGGAAGGATGACGTTTTCAGTTCCAAAGGCCAGACAGAGGTTCCAGAGGGTCTGAGAAGCATTTTCCCAGCCAGCAGCAGGCAAGAAAGCTTGATTAGCAAAAAATTCGGGCAACACATGTGGTAGGCAACTTCAGCTTGACACAGAGCCTGAGCAGGCCTAGTTGGACAACTTGCTTTTCTGTAGCAGTGGAGTATTGAGATTGCTTGGAGTGAGGGTAATTTCCCTCTAGATATTTTTGCCAGTATTTCCTCTGTAGGATAGATAGCATTCGACATCCATACTATTGTGCTCACAATTTCCCACTGTTGGATAATAATAAAAACCCTCAATTGCTGCACCGATTTTCCCAAGTTGGGTTTTTCTGGGGACATTTGTCCAAAAATAACTATCATATTTTTGTGTGCTAGATTTTCTCAGTTTCCAACACTATTTTCTTCCACAGTTTATTGGTGAAAATCACAATGTGAATTATTTGACATTTGTCGTAGCAGATAAATTGTTAAATAAACTAACAATTAGGAAAATAATTTCCAATTGTTGTGATAGATGAAATTTTCACATTAGCAAACTCCCATATGCCATTCTCCATGAGAATCAGTGAAACCCTCACCTTTCAGGGAGTGAATTTAGATGCACCCCCCAACCTATCCTCAAACCTCAAACTAGTTGGGCTCCAAATCAGAAATGTTAACTGAAAAATTTTGCTGCTAGAAATTTAGATCTGTACACTACGATTGATATGTGGCTCCCATACGAACTGTATGGCTACAACTTCTCCTTTGTTGACTTCCTACATTGTTGTCACCATTGCTCTAGCCCACCAACTCATATGGTATCCCTCTCAGAGGTGACCACCTATTACTACTCATTGTTCTACAATCTAGCATCACACTTATGCAACTCTCCACCCTTGTATAGACCTTTTATAATCTCTCCACTTTCACAGCAATACTTCTAGGACTTTTGTCAATCTATGGTTTGATTGCTAGATTCCTCTACAATGCAGCTCTCCTTGTTGGAACGACTACATTTTGACCACTTTGCTGCACCAAATGGACTGAACAATCGCAACTCTCTTGTTGGCTAACAATTCTATCCCCGACCTTGCTGGATTTGAAAACGGCTCGTCTTTCCCTCTTGGCTTCATGATTTTTGTCTTCGAAAACTGTTTTTCTTTGCCCCATACATCCCCGACAACAACTCGGTGATGGCTACAGGCTTCTTTAACAACCCTCTACTTCCTTGGTTACAAAGCCTATTAGAGCTAGCCTACCTTGCAACTATCGACTACTATTTTGGTTGTTAGCTCAACTAGTGACTATATGTTACACTTGCATCCCAACTAGCCTCTACCTCTGCTACTGCCAATTCAACCTTTGTGATTACCACGTCCCTTATGGTCCCAGCTCACACCATGCTACTACCAATTCGACCTCTATGATTACCACGTCCCTTGTGGTCTTGACTCACACCATTCTAGTAGCACATGCTAAATACATGAAGGGAGAAGTGAGAGCCCAGAGGATTCTTATAGAATCTATAAAAGATGCTCTAATCCCATACATATTAAAGTTGGAAACAACAAAAGCTATATATGAAAAATTGGTAGAGTTGTTTTCGATAAGTATTGCGGGAGAAGTAATTTCTCTAAGGCAAGAACTCTACAAACTAAAGATATCAAAGGAAGATGGAATAGTCTCATACTTTAGGAGGATATCAAAAATCCGGGATCAACTACAATAATTAGGAGAAGTAATGTCTGATAGTGAGATGACCACAGTGGTGTTGAATGCATTACTGGAAGAATGGGGTAACCTCACTTCAAGTTTATATGTGAAGAAAAACACTACTCCATTTCAAGATCTATGGCCACTCTGTAAGATCGAAGAAACAAGACTAAAGTCAAAGCTTGATGTTGGACCAAGTGAGCAAAATCAAGCATATGTTGCTACAACAAGAGGGAAAGGAAAATTTGGAAGGTTTGGTCCTCAAAAGAAAAGGAGGAACATGGATAAAGTAAGATGCTATGGATGTCAAGAACTAGGGCACTATAAAAGAGATTGCCCTAAACGTGGTAAGGACAAGAGAAATAGGGAAGAAGCCCACATCACTGAAGAAGTGAAAGAACTTGAGTCTAAGAAGCCGAAGAATGAAGTAAAAGATCTCTATTATGACCAAGATGATCTTCCTCACAAGAAGGTACTTTCACATGTAAATTATAGATAGGATAAAATACATCAACGTAGCATCATGATGGAAGCACTGGAAGTAAGAGCTCGTGACATGGGAGGAAGAAGTATGTCTGGGATAAATCTTCTTGTTTACAATAGAATAGGAAGCTCTTGGGAAACCTCAGTGATATGTATAAAAAGAAATGAATGTCATCATAGACAAGAGTCATCGTACAGAATCTATAAAGAAAAATATATGTTAGGTTGGAATATGAAACATCCTCGGGTCTCTCTAATGGAATTCTCATTGGAGTATTCACTAATCAAGAATCCCATCTCGTGGGATTCAAGGAATGAAGGTATGATGACATCACAGGAAGAGCAAGATGAAGTTCCCTCATTCAAATGAAGCTGCTACAGAAGTCTGAATGACCGAAAGGAAGATGTGGTATGTATGCTTACACAGATTATGGTAGAAGCCATATGGTTGTAGATAATATAGATCACTATGGTCAAAGAAAAGAAAAGGATCTCCTCCTCTAAAAGTTTGCAGCAAAGCATAAGTGTTACCAGATGAAATCAATATAATATGTTCTCATATGAATTGTGAGGAAACTAACTACAATCAAGAACTAAGATTGGAAGCTCCTGGGAATAAAGTGTGAAGGGATAGGAAGAGATCATGATGATATGCAACAAAAATAAAAGGCATTCAACATCCAAAATCCAAGAAGATTTGACTAAAAGATCTCCTGGAAAGATGTGAAGGTTCTAATGAAAGTTGAAAAAGATAGAGACCCTTGACAATGAATAACAGTGGGAGATGTGTCAATCTACATGCAGGATGTTGATACTTAAAGGAAGATGTCATGGTAAAGGTAACCTTGATTTGATATGTTCGTTGATTATTTTTAACTAATATCTGGATGAGCTTATGTAGGTAGACCATATAGAAGGATGTAATGTCCTTCCAAAAAATATGGCATGAAAGCAAAATAACATGAAGCAAAGATAGATGAAAGATATGATGGATCACTTTCTGCTGAGTTGAAGACGTGACTAAGTCATGAATAAAAGTGATGAATGAACTATGCCCTATGTAGAAGTCCCCAAAGTTTAAGACTCCTTAACGAAGAAGAAATTCATGACATTAAAGGAAGGAGCTCTTCAAACAGCTGGTTGTTCTAGGATCTCCACAAGAGAAGCTGCAGAAAGCCCCTAGCTAAGAGGGAGCATGATAAAGAAGTTTCTTTTATTTCTTACTTGGAAGAAACTTGGAAATTCCCAAGCAGGAAGCTTAGGTACATTCCTTTGTGATGGAATGAGTACATTCCTTTAATGGAATATATCCTCCTGATTTGAAAAGGAGAGAAATAGACATGTTCTTCTATTCTTCACCTGGGAAGGCAGAATGGAGGATTGTGTAATCATTTGGCATCTGATACTCTTTGAGGATGAGATAGGGCATTCAACAGTAAGAGTAGTCGTGGAGGACCTATCTTCTTTGAGGACTGGGGAGTCCAAGATAAGAATAGTCCTCATGGAGCATACCTTAAGAGAACCCGAGTGGGGTATGTTCCGGGAGAGACAATGATGAGTATGTCTATAAATCATTGGTCTCACCAGCATTGTGCTCTAATCTTGTGGAGAGATAGAGTTGTAAGTCAAGGCCTTGCTATATGACAATGTTGGTTGGTATGATGCTATAACAAATGAGTTACAAATCCAAATTCTTCTTAAGAGATTCTTTAGATTGAGAAAGTCCAAGGTACCATTATGAATACCTCCTTAGTTAAGAGGAAGTGTTGAAAAGTGAGAACCCGGGTGGGGTATGTTCCGGGAGAGACAATGATGAGTATGTCTATAAATCATTGGTCTCACCAACATTGTGCTATGATCTTGTGGAGAGATAGAGTTGTTAGTCAAGGCCTTGCTATATGACAATGTTGGTTGGTATGATGCTATAACAAATGAGTTACTAATCTGAATTCTTCTTAAGAGATTCTTCAAAATAACAAAGTCCAAGGTACCATTATGAATACCTCCTTAGTTAAGAGGGAGTGTTGAAAAGTGTAACTAGGTTCGGTCTTCATAATGACAATTAAATATGATTTTATGTAATAAGATGTAAATAAAGGAAAAATGAAATTATTTTATTGAATTGCTTCATGGGTTTCATGAGCAAGGATTTTGTTTTTGAGTCAAGACTGCAATTGAGAGTCTTTAGGATTTATTTTTCATTAGTCATAAAATGTAAGTCATTATAATGTAAATGAAGTCATGTTACATTTTGTAAAAGGTGAATATTTTCTATGTAAAATATCCTCCAAGAACTTGTCACCAAACCTCTTCAATTCGACCTACAAACGATGAGAAAGTTGCTAGGTCAAGTCGGCCTAACTCCATCTGTCAAGTCAGCCTAAAGGGCATCAAAGGAGGGGTATATATAGCCTAACTAGTCCTCCATGTCGAGACAAGAACTCGACCGAATTGAGACAAGAAGTGTGAAAGAAGGAAGGGAAGCAGTAGTATGAAGAAGGAAGAGAAGGCAAAGTGTGAAGAAAGAAAGGGGATTCTACTGGGTAATACGAAATTAGGGTTTCTTCTGGGCCAGCGAAAAGACTTTCCTCTGGGACAACGAAATTTCTTCTACGTAGCAGAATCTTCTGGGACAACGAAATCTTCTGGGGCAGTGTGAAGTCTAGGCAACAAAATCTTCTAGGAAGTGCGAAGTTAGGGCAGCTAGAGAGGGCAGCTAGAGAAAGACCCTTCTGGGAGGTCGAAGTAAATACCTAGAGACCGAGATTCTCTAAGGAAGCTAAGGAGGAGCAATAACAAGGTCAGGGACCGAGTTTCTCTAGAAGAAGCCGAGGAAAGCAGTGTGAGAAAAGCAAAACGAAGAGGCAAAGTATCAAGGTTGGTGACAAGGTTCTTGCAAGGATACTAGAGTCAAGGGTCTGTGTCATGGTCTTGGTACTTATCAATTGAAGATCGAAGAAGAAGAATTTTGATCGGGTTTTCCTCTCAAGAGGTGAGAGGTTTTGGCCTTGGCTAGAGAAGCCTATATACTATGTCACTTGTATATAATAAGCTAACAAAGAATTGAATATAAGATTAAGAAGAAAAGAGCATCACAAGCAATTATCAAAAAGATATATTATTATTCATTGAATGCCCTATATTTCTCAACAAAAATTAGATCTCACCTCACTTGAGATCAACAACTAAGATTCATCTAATTCACTATTGCAGAGAACCTTTGCATTTCATTAAATTAAAATCACCTTATCTTATGAAAGAAATTACTGTAATTACTAAGGTATAAGGGTGTATTACGGTGGCTTCTACACACCCAAACACTTAGGCCACTGCACAAGTACTTTCCCAAGCTACAAACATCAACAAGGAAGAGATCACTTTAGGTTAGAGGTCTTTCCCAAGCCACAAACATCAACAAGGAAGAGATCACTCTATGTTAGAGGTCTTGGTGCATTCATGAAGGATATGCTCCACCTTTGTTTCCTCATATTGACTTTATCCGGGGCATTGTTCTTAAACCAAAAGTCACATCAACATTTTGGGATAGTCCCATGTCAAACTTTGTAACAGAAGTTTTCTTAACACGAGATATGAATCAAATTGGGCCTTTCTTCTTTTTTTAAAAGCATTGAGGCAATCCTTTAAATTTGGCCTTTCTTTCTTCTTCTTCTTTTTAAAAGCATTGAGGCAATCCTTTTCCATAAGAAAATTTCCAAGAAAATTTTGATACCAATGACAATTATGAATGGGACTACAAGCATGGCAGCTTATTTGAAAGGTTAATTCAAAATTGAACTTCAATTAAAAACAAGAATAACGCAAAAAAAAGTATAACAAGTTCAAGAAAGCCAACCTATGTGGGACAAATACCTATCTAAGCCAATCGACCCTATTTATATAGTCATAATTTTAGGGGTTTGGCCCTAAAGTGATGTTAGAAAACATAGTATAAAAAGGAGGAAGGGTTCATTTATAAAGGCATTCATGTAGGTTTGCCTACCTCTGAGTTTGAAAGGGGCACTGGATTGGCAAATCATTTATACAATACATGGCATTCTTCTTCTTCTTGATAGAAACCTTTTTGTGGTTCCTTGTTCAAATTTTAGTGTTGCTTTGGGTGTCATACTTACTATTCACAAACTTACAATCTGTCTCACCTTCAAACAATGAAAGCATGTCCCTATAATTACACATAGAGCTCAAGGGAGTCGGTTTTAGTAGCCAGAGTAAAAATTTGGAATTATTTTCAACACCAATATGCCACTATTTAGTGTTGTAGACCTATCATTGTGGGTTTGGAATATTTCTCTATGTCTCCAATTCAACCTTGTTTTCTAGCTAGATAAAAAAAATAATAATAATATTTTTTTCATGCATCACCACAATGCAAGTCTTGGGACATTAAGGAATTGGAATCACCAAAATTAACATAGTAAGGAAACCACAGAGGATTATGGTATCACAAAAGTCAAGATATTGAGATATGTCACAGTTGATAGTCGAGGTTCAATGTTGAAAGGAACTTTCAAAAATTCAAAAGGCGTTACAAATCCTACATTATCTCAAATGTAAAAAATTCAAGGCAAGGACAAAGAACTATTACAAAACAAGAGCAAAATTCAATAAGTCATTGCCAAAAAGCAAGCATTTCCCAACAAAAAGACATCCACGAATTTATGTTGGTTTTGCTTGTATTCATAACTTTGAAAGGTCAGCCCTAATCTATTTGAGGTCTAAGAATAAATGAAAGGTAAAGAGAGGCTTATTTGTGGTAAGCTTATGTTGAGGGCTTTTGGATAGTGGAAGCACCCATGAGCCTATTTTAGTCATGGAGCAAGAGGTTATTTCAAAATCATGTAGTCTAACTAGTATATGAAATGGCTTTTTTCAATGAATTTTTCCTTCTCAATTTTTACCAAAGCCCAACAGATATTTTCAATTAAATGAGTTTTGTTTGATCTATATAATTTGAGTGCCCTAGGACTTTTTAGGGTGTTGAATCCATTTATGCATTCAACAATGTTTTTTAAACAACAAAAAATCACAATCTTGATAGTATCGTCGGATTCCGATGAAAAAGGTCATTTTATCTATAAGTTAGACTATGTCATTCAAAATGGCCTTCCTCTTATATTGAACATCAAGGTTGCTAGAGGATGCAACACTAGTAGACAGTTGTAGCACCCTACACCAATAATATTTATGCCATGGAAAGCCATTGAATTGGTCTACTAATGGTTCCAGTTTCAAATTTGTTTGTTCTAAGCCAGCCCTACATGCATTAGCACTTGAAAGGGAGGTTAGAGATCTTGTATGAGAATGTAAAAAAAATTTCTACACTAGTAATCTGATCTACATTAGGTGCTTGTAGCATTAGTTTAATCTTCTAGTAGTAACTAGCATAATAAGTGATAGTCGAGACAATACTTCTTCATAAATACAACAACATCAACCTATTTGAGGAGATTACATGTGTTTAAAAGACAAACGTCTAGCATACATTACCCACATATTTGAAAACCAACAGCCATATTGTGGTATATGGTTTCATGGTACAAAGTTTATGCAAATTGTTTGTGATGATTAAGGGTGTCTATTTTGGCATTTGCAGTTAGCACGTTGTATTTAGTTACAACATGATATGGTCCATTTTATTTAGTTACAACATGATATGGTCCATCATTTATTGTATACTTTTCACTAGAAAACAATTATTTACAAATGATCCCAAGCATTCACCTGAAGATTTTCCATTTGGTGGGTTGAGTGACTTAGATATCCATGCATGTGAAGGGAAGGTTGACTTGCACATCTTCTCATGGGGTTGAGTTATGTGCATGGCATAGAGTTGTCCACAAATCTTGTCTAATTTGAATGAATAACTTTTCTAGAGGGGCACATTCGAAGATGTAGTTTTTATTAGTATTTCAGATATTTGACTTGGTTTACCATCAAACCAAGGAGGCCATGATCACAAATGCAAAAACAAAGATCCATAGGAGTGGAAAAACTAAAACAAAAGAAAACTCAAACCCCTATTGCAAAAGATAACTCACCCTCTATGTCATTGTCTCTACCTTTGTTATAGTGCTCTCGTCTTCCTTAACCTAAATTGCATTTAAATTTAAACAAATGAGATAACTATGAAGCATCAAATGAGTTAAATAAAAAAAAGGATAAAACTATATAGTAGTAAACAAGTAAATTCCTTAATACATACCTCCATTGCCATTGCCCACTACACTTTTGGAACTAAACCAAATGACTTGTTTGATTGCTTCCCTCTCATCCACAAAGCCAAAACAAAAGAATAAAAACAAGAAAAATAGAAAAGGAGAGTGCATAAGAAGAAAATATCAAACTACAAATTAGCATGGCCATGCTCACAAATATGAAAAGAAAAAACAAAAAACGAAAGGAAAATCACAACAATAACGTAAAAACAACAAAACTAATAAAAAGATAAAAAAAAGAGAAACAACAGATGGAGACACCAATCTGCGACCCCAAAATACGTCGATGGCCAACTAATAACGCCCTGCATACCAAAAATATGAGTAATATTAAATACACAATGTTGAGTAACAAGAAAAAAATATCAAAATGTCTTATAATAGTTCCTAATTAGAGACCAACAATATTACGAGTAACCTTATGCACAATTAATTAAGCCTAAACCATTGAGAGGGAGGAGAACTTTGTATTTGAAA
>APFE030527667.1:6359-17345 GCA_000404065.3 Pinus taeda
CCTTTATTTTCCTTTAAGAGTTGATTTCATTTCAGTTGTTGTTCAAGCTTTCTTGTAGAATACTTTTAAGTTATAAAATGCTCATCACAATCTCACACACTTCACTCGCTTTATTTCATTTCCATCACATCACAGTAGGAGAGATATACTTGAAAACAAACTTAAAAAGTTAAAAACGGCAAAAGCTTAAGAAATAGTTGCCTAAGTACATACAGTACACCTCACTTCATCAGCTTACGAGCCTCGGGTTGACATTTAAAAGTTGCAATTTAGACATCACTAAATTGACCAAACAGCGTCCACCAGCGCTTCCTCCAAGATATGTAGTTTAGGGACTGTCCTACATGCCTCAGCCACCATAGCTACCGTTTGCTCATTTTGCGCCTGCACTTTCTTCCATGCTTCCAGCATTGTTGTCTTCTCAATGAACATATGTTTATTTTTAACCTTATATTTGTTAAGCATGCTCAGCGCATGCTACTCCTGAGCCTTAAGCTCTGTGATCACACCTGCTTGCAATGTGTGAAGGAACTCACTGGGGAGCGTGGCCAAGTTGAGGCCCACATTCTTCAAAGTGCTAATAATTTCCTTGTCAGCGGACGCCTCCGCATTCAAAGCTCCATTAGGTAGCACGACTGTCCGGAGATTTATTAACCGAACCAACTCTACTGCTTGAGTGGTCCCTAATGCCACACTAGTGGATGTCGCACTCCTCTATCCTACACCTGCCTGGATTCGAGTTATTTGGATTTGCAGCTTGCGCATACCCGACTGCATGGTTACCAGTGCTTTCTTCTACTATTTCTCAAGCTATTGCAACAGTTCTATTGTTGTATCCCGCACCTTATCACCAATATCATCCAAGTCACCCTCTGTCAAGGTAATTGGGTCTAGTGATGACTTGGTGGCTTTTGTCTTTTTGTGTAGCCCTTCCTTCTCCTACTCCCTATACCACATCACCTGGAAGGGAGTTCTTTCCTGCTAGTCTCTGTTTCCTACTCTGACCACTCTTCTTCCTCTGTTTGGGGCGAAGGATATTTTTTACTCCTCTTGAAGTCATGCTCTTCCTGCTCAGCATGTTCTTTTGCAGCACGCTCCGCGCCTACCCGGACCTTCTCCTTGGCCTCTTTCTTCTTCTTTTCAGCCAACAGCTGAGCCTTCTATCTAGTCACTTCCTTTTTCTTTTTCTCTGCTAACTTGCTAGTCCTAGCGGCCTCATCGGACGCAACATGCCAGTTTTCTAGCCAATGCTTGATGACTTCTACAATCACGTCATTCGTGGCTAGGTAGGGTAAGTCAAACCATTTCTGGTTGGGGTCCTTGCACACCCAGATGTAAATATGGAGGAAGTCTGCCTTGAACTCCGCCTACTCTGACAACTGGTCAAACATGGTTGGTGACAATCACGGCTTCTAGTTTATGTCCATGCGAATACTCGCCTCCATCAGCACCTAGAAGACTTTGCTTTCTGTTACACGTGCAACATCTTTCATGGCCCAAAGAGACACGAACATTGCTACTTCTAGTAAATCCTTCTCCATAGGAGGGAATTGGTTATCATCCAGAAAGTCCCACGTGACCATCACTATTGAGAGCAACAACCACGAATAATGAAAGGTCTTACTATCATTCTACGCCTCTCTGCAGTTCGCGAGGAACTCTCTACACAGGTAGTGCACCTAGTTGAACTGTATGCCCTCCGCGCACTGAGCCGCCAATGAAACCACTAGTGTTAGCACCTCATCCGTACAACACTTTCTCACCACCTTGCCAGCTATAATTTTCATGGAAATCTTGACCGCGGGGTCAGTAATGTTGGTAATTGAATACCCGTGCAGCTTTTTGACAAGATTAAACTTTTACTTCATCTTCTCAGTGAGGTCGTGCTTGCTCGTCTTTCTGCCAAATGCCTTGGCCGAATTCAGTCCTAAGTGCGGTAATAATGTGATCTTGTGGATCAGCATGTCAACTATGGGGATTGGCTCATTCAGCCACAGGCACCCGTCGTGGACCAGGCACAGCAACTGCTTGATGACAATTAGGTTTATGTTTGACCGATGGTAGTGTGGAACCCATAACAAGTTCAACAATCCTGACTTGTTGACTCTGCGAATCCATTCCACTGGCTCCAAAGCAGTGACACCATATTCTTGATAGAAAAGCCGTTGCATGAATGTGTCGGTAGCAAGGTGGGGGAACCACCCATGGTCTGCCAAATCCCAATCTTCAAGCTTCAAATAAGGTCTACTCCCTCAATATCAGCTTTGAATAGGGTCTACTTCCTTAAGATCTATGTCTTTCGTGCCTTCCTCTGCTTCTAAGTCTACCACCTTCCCCTTCTCCTTCGCGCTTGGCTTTTCTTTCTATTGCGCCTGTGTAGCTGCATGTTTCTTTGGTGAATCACGCACTGGGATTGGCTTATTTTTCTTATCCTTTTTTGACTTGGTGACCTCTCTCGTCGGCATAGGCTTTGAACTAAGTGACCTCAGTGTCATAGGCACTGTCACTGGAACCTCCATACTCACAACCTCGGGGGCATCTCCCTCATAGGCAATAGTCTCTCCAATGTGTTATGCCCCTATACCAATAGGTGTCATATATCATGATTGACTTGATGAGTTATGTAATATGTTCATACCTTTACTTGTTGCAAAGGTTTTCCATATTTTCCAAAAATCAAAAAATTTAAAAAATGTAAAGAGGGTATACCCTAAAAGAAAAATCAAAAGGTGAAAGGAATAAAAAGATGGTCAAAAAAATGAAATAAAATGAACCCAAACAAAAAGAAAGGTCAGGAAAGTGTGCAAGTTTAAAAGCCACTACTTTTTTACTGTTGTGTAATAAATAATTGTGTGCAGTTTGTCATTTATGCCACGATTGATGAATAGTCAAACAGTTTAAGCTTGGCTAGTTCATTTTTCAATTTCATGTTGTAGAAATAGAGAATAAATATTTGACCAAATAGTGTAATATTGGCAGATAAGTAGATAGGTAGAGTGAAAAGGAGCTCAACAATTTAATTTGAGCCCTTGGATGTAATAAGTGTAGTTGTAGATAGGCATTTCCATGTAAAAGAAAAGAACAGTTTGATAAGGGTTTGCTAATCTAAGTGCACCCTAATAAAGAAGTAAAAATGCTAGGTTAAAGTAGGTAGGGTAGGTAGATGATGGTTGCAGAATAACATGTGGTGAATGATGATGTTTAAATGTGAAAATATTTTATTTTCATCATATGGAAAATGCATACAGTACATGAAAGACATATCAAACAAGCAGAGTCAGAATAATTAAATCCCCTACTCATTTCCCCTAAATGTTCGCTAATTTCCCCTAAGTACAAAGGTATTTATTAAATTAAGGGGGCTCAGAGCATTTCTCTGACTTCTGGAGGGACCAGACCCTCGGACCAATAATTTATAAAGCCTAAGTACTTAAAACCATTCATTAATCATCATTCCCCTTCATAAAAATCATTCATTCCCTTGATAAGTTTTTCCTAAGTAAAATTCTATTTTACTTAGGAAAATTAAAACATTTCCAAAAAAACCCTCTTTTTCACTTTAACCCTAAGTTTAAATACACACCTCGAATGTTTTATACTTAGCAATTTTTCATTTCAATTCATATTAACTACTAACATGTATTAATATTTATATCCCTTATAAAGTTTACCCGCTCCTGTATTATTGTAACTATGTAATAATCCCAAAATATTATATATCCCGCTCCCGGTTAAAATATAACCATAATTTATTTTAAAAAGGGATTAGTGAGTTAATCAGTAATGCATTAAGAACCCCGACCCCCTGCTACATTAATATGGGATTAATTAACCCTCATGGTTAATTAATAGCCTCACCAGCCAATCTCGCCGCCCCCGATATGATTATATAATCCTTAATTATATCGGGCCCGCCTCCATTAAACCTCTATAACTCTTCATCCTTAATAACCATTCGATCACACCTCCCATGTCCAATGGCCATAAAACATATCGCGCAACCCTTTGTGACCTCACGTTAGCATGCAACCACAAAGCGGTTTCACATACAATACCCCTGCCATGCATCAACCGCTCTAAGGAATCGCTGGCCCAAGGCTAAATACCGCCCTTCCCCATAAGTGGTGTGATATAAAGTGCTTACTTCCTTCAAACAAAATGACAAAACATCCTGTCATTCCCCACTACTGTCACTTGCCCAAACCCCAAAACCCGCCAACTCTTGACTTTGTACATAAAACAAAACAAGTCATTTTCATTGTTTATTCTGTAAACCTGTACACCCATGCAAACAAACGTCGAGATCAACTAGCTCGAGTTTTCAGTCGCCAACCTGCTCCAAACCTTGTAGCCAACGCCACCCAGAACCCTCCAGCCACACCCAATACCTGCCTTTCATTGCTCGTTCCCCAAAAGCAGGTATTTATCAAATTCCCGAACAAAAAAACCCTGCAAATACTTGTTTTCCACTGTAAATTGACTAAAAGGGCCCAAATTCACCATAATTATGTTATTATTTTCATCATTTATGTCCCGAGACTCTCTGTTTTTCCCATTTCACAAAGTAAACCACAGTTTCCTTTCTGAATCCACAAGAACCAGAAATGGTAACCCCGGTAGCTCTAAATGTTTCACCCATTAATGCTCCTCATCGAGATTTAAACTATATGCCTCTGGAAAATAAGGACTTCCAAATAAAGGACTTAACCATTGATAAAAATCACCTCAAAGTCTTTTGTCAATGTAGGGATAATTACTTAAATGGATATGATGTCATGGGACTGTGGGAATCCAAACTCCCAATGTACTTCCTCCCCACTATGCATGTGTTTCCAGACATAATCCATCAACGCCATGCCAATTATGACCCCAACCGTAGAGCAGTAATGTCTCCCAACCAAATAGTCCTCTTCCCAATAACCATTGAATCAATCAATGAAATGCTCCAATTTCACCCAGATCAACCCCTCACTCCTATTTCCATTGGAAATTTACTTGAGAAAGCAACCAAAATATCCCAATCTAAACTTAATCGCCTGTACCAAACTTTCATACTAAAGCAATACCAAACCACAGATCCCCCTGCTTATGGGTCAGCTTTATTCACAGATATGGGTAAATTCATAGTTGATATGATATCTGCAGTTATGGGATTCAACACTAGTGAGTTTGTGGATGAATTGACCCTAGTATTGATGTCTATATTTACCCCTAGACAGCCCCCTGTTGTCAAATATGATTATGCCACCTTTATTGCCGACAAAGTTCATGACCAGTTCATGAGACTGGAGAACGAAAGGGTTTTCAAATATACCACCTTCATATATCATATCATGCTCTATTATCAGTGAGATAATTTCCCATTCCCTATCATGAAACTTGATACCAAGTGTAATACAAGGTTTGTTATCTTTTGGACTTCCATCTTTCATAAATCTCCATCCAACCCTTACTCCTATAATGAGTTCATTGATCAGTTTGTTCACCCAACTACTACCTTGTTAACAGGGATTTCACCTCCTAGAATCAGTGGTGATATCAAAATAATCCTTCAGCTCTCTAAACAATACAGAGTGGGTGACTGGTATTTATACCAAAACTACACAGAAATCAGGATATATGGGTGTGAGCTTTCCCCTTTCAAGTTACCAAAATATGTTCCAATGAGGTTGTTTTCATTGGAATACTACATATAGATAATAAACTCGGACTTGATTCATTTTACTAAAGCTAAGAAGAGAGCACAACTAAAAATCAAGGATCAATTAGGCCCTTTCCTCTGTAACACTAGGGAAGCATGGAAAGTAGCAGAGTAGATTTTAGAAGACCATCTGAAACTAAAAAAAAAATTTAATTGGATTCCTTATGATCCCCATATTTTCATCTATGATAGAAGGATGAAAAATAGACTATCACCATACTTGCATCACAGAATCCTAGAGATTGAACAATTTGCCAACATGGATGAATGGAATGAAGGAACCCTAATAGAAACGTATAGTGAGCAGGTCAATATAGAAAATGTAATAAAGGATCTTGAGAAAACACTTGACCTGGATTATTTTGAACAAGTACAATTTGAGTCTTCTCAAATGATAGCATCAGAACCTAGTGCCTCAACAGCTGAAACCTCACAGAGGCATTCACAGGAGACCAATACACCACTTGCAGGCACATCCAACAGAAAAGAACTAGAGACCAACACCCAAGCAACAAAGCAATCCACCATGTCAAAGCATCCTAAAACTTCTCAAGAGCAGGTTCAAACACAGGCTCACCCAACTCAAGTTAATATAGAAGAGCCCTCAATTTTGCATACTCCTCTAAATGAGGAAAGGAATAAAAAAAGAGACAGTGAAGTAGCTACCCGTACCATTGGTCCATCAGACCAGCCTGGTGCTAAAAGGCACAGGCTAAATCCTCATTCAAAAGAGGAATTTTTTGAAGAAACTACAGAGATCCAAAGAAAATAAGATGCAGACAGTCATCAGACTTTCCCAGCAGGTGGGACACCTTCTAGTTCACAGAGGCAGGAGCTAGAGAGGCAACAAAGCACTGAAGTGTCTTCCTTCAAGCGTCCAGGAAATGAGAACCTGGATATTAAAAAGAAATTCAAAGAAATAAAAGCCAGGAATGAGCCATTAAGGATCCAAGTCTACAATCAGTATTTAAAATGGACCCACCAATCAGAATAGGTTGATGTCAGCTTATGACAACAAGGAAGGAAAAATGAAAATGAGCCTCTTCAAGCCCAAAGTACAACAACCTCAGACAATGGTAGATTACCTTCAAAATGATTTTGACGTCATGGAAAAAGACATTCATTCCATGGATCAGATTGAGTTGCACAGGAAAACATGGGAAATGATATATTCAACATTGATTGGTAAGGCCATGATGGCCCAAAGATTAGAAAATTCTTTGAACAATACAACTGCCCAATTACAGCTGGAGAGAGCCTCCTCACAAGCTAAAGATAATAGAATTAAATCTTTGGAAGAACTGATTATTCGATTGGATCATAATTCAAAGGATGTGAAGGCTACATAAGCCTTAATTAAAAAGAAAGATGAAGACATAGATGCCTTAAGAAAGCAGCTAAAGTTGCCTCCTTCAAGGCATCCACAGACTACTGAGATCATATAAAAAAGGTCTAAAGAAGAGCTTATGGACTTAGTCCTCAAGCTTAATGAACAATGGAAGGAAACTAAACAAGAGCTAGAAAAATCATTAAAGGACAAACAGGGAGAGTTGACCTCCCAGTATCCAAATGTGATACCAGTGGTCTCCACTGCAATCCCTTCAACACTAGCAACAGCTTGCCACCAAATGTCCCTTTGGTCATAGTAGAAGTAATCACAAGAGCAGCAATGGCAGAAATAGCATCAACAGGAACTTCAGGTTTAAGCACAGATGAATTGCTCAAATAAATGGAGGAGATGAAGCTTCAAGTTTCAGAATTACAAAAGGTAAAAAAACAATTTGTTACCTTAGAACAGAAATATGATCTTTCCAAGATCGATTTTGCTGAAAAAGTAAGAGAGAATAAAGGGTTAGCACAGTAGGTGAAATCATTAGAGAAAGACCTCATCTTTGACAAGCCCTTAGCAGACATTAGGAAGATTCTTTGGACCAACATCACTCAGTCAATGAATGATGTTTGGCCATCAATACAAATAATTTTTGAATAGATTGATTTGGTAAAGATAGCTCTTGAAGAAGTCCAGAAAAATAAGGAAGGATTAGGAAGGATGCCTAACGAAGCCACCAGAATAATAAACTTTTTGAACAACAAAAATAAGTACCATCTAGAAGAGTTGGGCATTGAAGATAGAACAGGGACTATTCTGGAAATCAAGAAGTTACTGACCAAAAGGTCTCTGATGCAGAATTTGGAAAGAAGATGTTGGAACATGCAAGAGGAAATTAATGTTTTTATGGAGAAATTTGGAATTTTGCAGAGCAAAGGACTACCCAGTCCTTTAGTAAACTTTGATAAATTGATGAGACATATAGACTATGTTGATAAATTGACCCAATATGTAGATAACTAGGCCAGTTCCTCAACTAGTTCATCTGCACCAAAGTCACTCCCTACAGGCAGAGTTCTCTATGACAGTCTAGAAAACCTTTTCTATGTTGAACATGAGCTAAAGCATTTGTTTCCAGTTCAGCCTAATTTTTTCAAATACACAGAGGCTGATGAAATCTTCAGGAAACTTCAAAGGACCAGAATACCATAGGAAAATTTTGGGTTGTGTTATATTCTTTCCATGTAGTTAACAGGAGGTTTAAGGGGTACCTGTAACCCTACTTTATGGGGTCCGGGGCAGCGCCCTGGAAAATTTTGATTTTGGACCCTATGTTAGGTTGGGTCGACCCACCTATGGTTTTGTGCATGATTTTCACACATGTTTTTGGACGCGATGGTTTTTGGTCCATGGTCTTGAACGCGATGGTTTTCGATTCATGGTATTGGATGCTTTGGCATGTATAAATATGTATTATAACATTGAAAGGAAAATAATGAAAAATCAAGATGGTAGTTTGGGTTTTGAGATCGAGGGGAAAATCTCTGTGTATATGTGTTTTATATGTTTTTCTCTCTCACTATTTATTTTCTTTGTTTTAGAATTCATATGCAGGTAATTTATGTATGGGGTTAAACCTACATTTGGTATCAGAGTAGTTTTAGCTTTAAGAGGATGCCTTTGTTGCTGAGGGGTTTCACTCGGGCCTATGGTAGACCCTGTTCAGTGGGAGATCTGTGAGATCGATTCTGGTGGTGAAAGAAGATGGCGAGCAGTGGAAAGATTGAGATCAAGAAATTTAATGGTTAGAGTTTTGAGTTGTGGAAACTCAAGATGGAGGATCTGTTGGTGGATAAAGATCAGTGGATCACGGTAGATCTGGGTATTAAACCAATGGAAGTGTTTGATGAAGAATGGAATAAATTGGATCGGAAGGCAAATAGCACAATATGATTATGTGTCTCAGATTCAGTATTGCTGAATGTATCAAGGGAAGCTACCGCAAAGGCTTTGTGGGACAAGTTAGGGACTTTGTACCAATCTAAGTCTCTGGTGAATAAATTGTTCTTGTAGAAAAAGCTATATAACCTGAGGATGAAATATGGAGACTCAGTGACAAAGCATCTGAATGCATTTAATATTGTGGTAAGTCAGTTAGCATCTATTGATATTAAAATTTTAGATGAAGATAAGTGCATCAGTTTGTTGTGTTCTCTACTAGATTCGTGGGATATCTGTTATTGCAATAGGGTAGCAATGCAACTGCTGCATTGATGAAATAGTCTCATCCTTCTGATGGAGGAGATGGACGGAAAAAGTGGAAGCCAAAGTGATGCCTTGTCTTAGAGGATGGTCCCGAACATAAACAAATAATCATTGAGTGGAGATCTAATCTAGAGGGAAGATCTAAAACTCCAAGAAAAACTGTAAAGGTGGTGTGTTGGAAATGTGAGGAAGGGCACTAAAAAGGGATATAAATCTAAGCTCCGATAAAAGGGATGGATCTGATATGCTCCTTCTACAGGGTGAAACCACCTTAGATGAAGGTGGGGTGTGTACTGGCTACCTTCAAGTACACATGTAGATCATGAGATGGTTGATTGACTCAGGTGCATCCTTTCACTTCACTCCCCATAGAGAATGTTTCTGCGAGTATGAGAAATATGATGGTGGTGATGTCTTCTTGGGGGATGACAGGAAGTCTAGAATCATTGGTCGTGGAAAATTAAAGTTGAAGTTGCAAGGTGGAAGGGTTAGAACACTTCCGAGTGTTCTACATATTCCTGCATTGGCCAGAAATATGATTTCTATAAGTAAGTTGGATGATGCAGGTGTAAACACAGTGCTCAAGAAGGATACCTGCAAGATGGTTCAGAGAGCATTGGTATTGATGCAGGGAGTTCAAACTAGAACTTTGTACAAGCTTCGAGGTAGCACTGTTGTTGATGGGTGCAACAGTTTTGTGGTTGTTGAAAGTGGAGCAGAAAATCTAGTCATCTCTTGAGAGAGGACCATGTTGTGACATCAAAGGCTTGGACATATTGGAGATAAAGGCCTTCAAATACTTCATGGTAAAGGTATGTTAGAAGGTATGAGTAATAGCTCTCTGGATTTTGATTTCTGTGAAAATTGTGTATATGGGAAGTAGAATCGGGTGAGTTTGCCCTCTGGTAGTAAGAGGGCGAAATAGATATTACAACTTGTGCATAGTGGTGTGTTTGGACCTATGAAGGTTCCATCACTGGGTAAGTCTGTGTACTATGTATCATTTATAGATGACTTCTCAAAGAATACATGGATATATTTCCTTAAGAATAAATCTGAAGCCTTTGACAGGTTTAAAGAATTTAAGGCTCTCGTGGAAAATCAGATATAGAAGAAGATAAAGGTGCTGAGGACAGATAATGGTGGAGAGTTTTGCAGCAAGGAATTTGAAGAATTATGTAAGCAGTGTGGTATAGCACAATAGAAGACTACTCCATATACACCTCAGCAAAATGGAATTGCAGAAAGAATGAAAGATGTTGATGGAAAGGGAAAGAAGCATGCTCAATGGTGTCGGGTTAGGACAAGGATTACGGGCAGAGGCAGTGGATACTGCATGTTACCTGGTCAACAGGTCACCTTCATCAGTGTTGGAGGATAAGACTCCTCAAGAGGTATGGACTGGTAAGAAACCCTCTCTTTCACATCTGAGGGTATTTGGATGTGATGCATATGTAAATGTTCCAAAGGAGAAACGAACCAAGTTAGATAGTAAATATGAAAAGTGCACCATTATTGGGTATAAGGATGGTTTAAAGGGTTATAAGATTTGGAACCCAGTAACAAGGAATGTTGTGTATAGCTGAGATGTGGTGTTCAGAGAGGTGAAATATGTTATTAAACATGAAGTCCAACCAAAGGAACCTGAGAAGATAGAGTTTGAGCTAAAGGAGGAAGAATCAGACTCTAC
>APFE030527673.1:0-14526 GCA_000404065.3 Pinus taeda
ATGAGGCTTGACAAGGAGGACAATATGACTATTGATGGAGCCATATTAACTGCAGATAGTCATGGTGACAAATTTTAGTGTAACACCCCAGGATCTATTCTGAGCCCATGGAAGTGAAAAAATTTCAAATCTTTCTCACCCATGCGATTTTTTCACCAACAAATGCAGAACACATGTCTATTTCTGCAAAAACCCTGGAGCACACATCTATTTCTGCAAAACCCACACAACATATAGAAAGCAAAGAAAAGTCTTGTATTTTTTAGTTTTCTTATGTGATTGAAAACCTTAGTGAATTTCCGTCACCTATGCATTATGTGTTTTCTGTTCAATACCCTTGATTGGTTGAATGAACCCTAATTCATCAAGAAATTAAGTTTTTTTGTGTTTGCAACAAATCCACATATGTTTTCAAACTATTTTTTCTTAAATTTTCTACAAATCACATAGCTTAATTAGTGAAGCAAGTAAGTGGCCCATTAATGACGAATATTTCTACTAACCAAAGCATTTTTTGGGACTAGAAGCAACTGTTAGTAGAGAAATTAAGTAATCTCTACATCCCTTGTGTATCTTAGACAAACCTGGGATTTCATATGAAAACCTTCTCGAAAACATTTGAATTTCCATCTCCCTCATTAAACTCCACATATTTTAATAGGAAAAATGTAAGTGGCCCATAATCCACAAAAAAAAAAAAAATCCCATGCAAGGAACAACCAACATTTAGTGTAATTAGAAGGATACTGAAAAGGATCGTCGTATATCCACATCTTATCACACTTTCTATGCTCACTTGCATCACACACTAAGCCTTCATACGCTTTGTACTCAAGGATCATCCATCTTTTGGGTCTTTGGTTACCTAGTCTATTTTGGCTTACAAAGTCACTCCAGAAGTGAATTAAGCCTCTTTAAAAACAACCATAACTTGAACAAATTAAATTTCCCCACAAGGTCCACCAAAAAATTTATAGTTGAAGTTAGGAACATTGGGGTAGGCATCCCATAATCCTCCATGGTCATGTTACACCATTGAAACATAGTTTTTGAATTTTTAGGGAATTTAAAATCCTTCAATCATCCCACGAAAAAAAAACCCGAGCATGGTAGAGACCCAATTCAGAGGGAGTTTAGCTTAGGTCCAATGTGTGTGGTACTCTTTGGGGCTACGTGACCCATCTAGTTCTCGGTACTGGTAACTGATTACCAAGAAGATAAAGACTCGAATTGTCACATGGGACGAATGTACTTAGTGACCAAATCTAGGGCATCCTTTCCCAATAGGTGACGGTGCATGTAGCACTTGAAACTCATTACCATTACCTTGGTTGATTCCTTGGTTGTTGGAAGGCATCGCTAGTTCTTTTGGGACATTGCCCTAGGACCCATAAGAGGATATTTCTATAAGGCCTAGTTACTTTGAGAGTGGACAGGACAATTAGGTCTTCGTAGGACTCTTTATCATATGCAACAAAAAAAAACCCTTTTCTTGTTTACTTGATCACATAGTTGAAATTAAAGGAAAATAAACCATTTATATTTTCACTTTGCTTTATGTATGTGATCCAATTGCATTGATATTTATCTCCTTCCCTCACCAAACACAAAGTAGCGCACACTCTAAATCGACACGGTAGGGGACTCCATATATCACCGTCGATCTAGACATTTTTTAAACCTCCCCCCATTACCAGGAGGTGTGCCAGGACTCCCACAATTCAGGCGCACAGAACATCACTCAGCTACCATTATTGGATCTTCCTTTATTGGTGCATATTTTCTTGGAGCTCCTCCTCAACAAAGTACACCCTTCACCACTTCAGAAGGATCCCCACAAGCTACCTTCTTTGGGAGTGCACACACCTCTCCTCCAAACAGTCTCTAAGATACCCATCGAGGTAATTCTCCTGCGACATCCCCACAAAGGATTATATTGCATATAGTTGTCCAGAAACATTTTGTGATGGTAGGTAATGCACAGATCCCATTCTTAGCTTCATTAAATCTCCCAGATTTAAGCAAGCTAACCAATGGTCCAATCCAACATGGCTGAAATTGGCCAGCTATGCCTACAAAGCTCCCTTTAGATATTCCAAAATTCGAGGGAAAGCAGGGCAAATACCGAGGGAACCATGTCATGACATTTCACCTGTGGTGTTTGTATAGTAGTATCACAGAAGATACTATTAGATTATGGCTATTTCAACGAACCCTAATAGGGCCCGCCACGTAATGGTATATAGACCATACCTCTACATCTCATGAAACATTTAGCTCATTAGCTACTTCTTTCCTTACTTTCTTCCAACTCTCGGTCTACCATGATTCAGGTTTGGAACTCCTAACCAACTTCAAACAAACATAAGCTACATACATCTCAGATCATATCCATGAATGGAGGAAACATCGTATCCTGTACAAAAATGACTTTGAAGATAAAGTCCTCAACATTTTCTTGAGATCCCTCACCTCTGAAATATCTAAAGGTGGAGCTAAAAAATTCCCACAAACTAAGGAAGAAGGCATTAGTAAAGCCCAAAAACCGGAGCTTATCTATAACCAGTCTAGGTACATTATCACGTGCTCCCAGACGCCCTGTGCCTGCAGTCTTATCGAGAAATCACAGGCGCAGCTAGTATTGTTGATGGACTAACTGGGGCACTCTCCCAAAGACATCAAAACAGTAATCATCAATACCATGCATATCCAGTTAATGGCCCAACATATGATGTTACACCACCATTGCAAAATACAGGTTATTATAATGGTCAACCCGCAACTATGCATAATATAGTCAATAGGGTTAACCAAAACCAACCCCCACAAGGAGGCTCATAACATCCCCCTCAGGGAAATATACTCCTCCTAGAGTACGGATAAGATGTATTCTCCCCCGAATCAGTATGTTAACCAGGGACAAGAGAACCAATATTCTACATTCCCAACATCGCAATAGAATGTTTTGTCAAATTAAAATAATGCACAAGTGAATCTAGTGAAATATTCTCTCACTTCACCACAACAATTATAAGAACAATCGAATTCGATCAATCCTTCTAACGGTTCTAGGAAAAAACCAGAAGTAAGCGAAAGGGAGAACCTGAGTGGGGAGGCAGCAATTGGCAGCAACCCCCAAGGGCACTGAGAAGGGATAACCCCAACCGGAACCAAAACTAGGGTACGACCAACAATAACTCACAGAAACAAGGCAATAACACTAGTCTCTAAACTAATCATGCATGTGTTATCTGCGGGGAGTACGGTCATCATACCCATCGTTGTCCTCAACTTCCTGATTTGAAAAGGATACAAGATGGTAGGGGGAAAGGCGGCCAACAAACTAAAACCTTGCAAGGCCCCTTCCCCCATCATGGAATTGTTGACACACAACAACAAACTCCCCAAACTCACCCATCTGGAGGGAACGTCAATAATGCTCCTAACCATGATATCTTCATGACAGAAGAGGACATCCTCTTACAAATGAGGAATCGAACTTATGAGACTCCCTCAGAGCCCAATCTTTCCACCTTGGCTATGACCATACCTACTTGATAATTGACCATCACACAACCTTCTGTAGATGCCATGCCTAAAATGGTCAAAGGACCCTTACAGCGTGCACGACCTAATTCAAAAGTTGCCCATAGTTACAGCATAATCGATGACTTAGCTCAATCACCATCAGCTATGTCAGCGCTTGAAGTCCTGCATATGTGCCCAACCCAACAAAAAGTCCTACTTTCTGCTTCAGGTGCAATCGACCCATCTAATTCTCACCTCATGGTCTTTGACTTGGACAAAGCTACTCCATGGGTTCCCTCATTTGTCACTTTCCAAATCCCTGTTTGAGTCCATAATATCAACATCCATCATTCTGTCATCGATGAAGGGGCTTCCACATGCATCAGGTCCAAATCTGTTTGAAAAAAATTAGGATCCCCTGAACTTAAGCCTTCAGACATAACTCCTAGAGCATACGACGGATGCCCTTCAGCCCCCGTCAGCTTATACCCTAGTGTGCGAGCTAAGTTGGCTGGAAAAATTGCTTTAATAGACATTGAAGTACTCAATGCCCAGCTAGATTACAACATCCTACTAGGTCAAAGCTATATGTACGAATGCTCACATTTGCCTCATCGGTGTTCGGAACAATGATGTTCCCCCATGATGGGAAGGTCATTACCATCGATCAACTCACATACTATGAGAAGGCAACTTCACCCACACCATATGGCATGTTTCCCTTAGTATTGTCCTCCCAAGAGATTGTCATTACTTACACTGAGCTCAACTTGGGCCAGTTTAAGTCATCAACTCTCCTAGAAACATTCTCAGGAGACCCTTCGGTAAGACAAGAGCTTGTCCAAAATACCGAAGCACCGGTGTGCATGATGACTTCATCAAACAACAGCCAAACCCTAGAATCAATTCCAGACACCCCACCCCTACAACTGAAGAATTCATGAATTTACCTCAAGCCATTACGCAAACCTCCTTCTTATTCCCCCCACCCAGGTTTGTATCACACCAAGCCGTGGCAACCCTCACATTATCAAATATGGCTCTCACAATACTAGTTTGGTACATGGTCATTATGACCATGTCAGCTAAATCAAGACACGTGCATGAAGGAAGCTTCCATGTACCTCCACTTCATGGGGGCATCCCTACTCAAAACTATCCTATGCCTACCACAACTGGAGTTTCAAGAAGGAAGAAACAAAATGGTAAAAAAGGCTAAACTTCCAACTCCTCCAAGACCATGCAACCCTGTGCATTATGTGAGGAATTCAGGCACCCAACTCATATATGCCATGAAGGAGACGAGTTAAAAACAATCATGAATTCCTCTAAAACATCAGTAACCCTAGCTTCACTAAAGGGAGATAAATTCATACCCTTGCGTAAAAAGGAAGTACGAACCAACCATGCGTGCGCTATATGCAATAAATATGGACACTATACTCATTATTGTCCTAATATCACTCAACTCTAGGAGAAATTCAAAGGTATCATCCAAGCCAACAAGAATGAGCCAATAGCGCTAACCCCACCTCCATAGGATGATAAATGTCAAAACATATTCTACATTTAGGAAGAGGAATTGTCTAGCTCTGCACCTGCCTAGAACACATGAAGGAAAAATAAGTAGTATTTCCACTCCTCTACTTTACCGTGTGCTATATGTGATGACCCTACTCATCTGGTAAACTTTTTCCCATAGTTATGGACATGTTACCAGGTCCACCCAACCACCCAAGAGGCTCAAAGAAGAAAAACTAAGCATCAACACCATATATGCACCATATGCGAGGAGAACCATCACAAAAGGAGGTGCCCTCACCTTCCCCAATTCCGCAAAACATTGAATTTCGCACATAAATTCGTAAAGAAAAATCCTTATCTACTAGACTTAGGTATGGAATCCACATAACCCATCCCCCCACCCAATGAAGAAGGACCCATAGATGTCATATGTGTTTTTCAGGAGAAGAGACAGCTAGGCCCCCGTCATTTCACCTCCAATCCCCATCACCATTCTAGACCATGCCAAAAGAAATAAAAAACAACATGGCAAAGAAATTCGCCCATCTCATGCGCATTATGCAACAAATCCAACCATTTGATCAATAAATGTCGTGAAATGAGTAGGTTCAATGATATCCTCTGCTTAATGGCCTACATTCCCTATAAGCACCTCTCAAACCAAGAAAAAATTATGTAGTGTTATTGTCACATATGGTCTCACTTCCACCACACAAGGAATTGTCAATAGCTTACATGGTTCTGTGCAGCAAGAGAAACACTAAAAAAATCCACACAAATAGGCCACGCCATAACAAGACCTTGCCTTAGAGATGGATACCTCCACAAGATATCCTGTCGCGCAATGAAAACGCAGCATCAACATCCCACACTATGAGTAGCACCGCCTCTCATACAATCTATTCAGTTAGCTCTGAACCGATTCAGAGAAACCCTACCCATAGCAAAATCGATACCTTTATACCACATGAATTTCCAAAACAATGAAGCCCAGGAGAAGAGGGTCAAGGCCTTGTTCAGCCGCAACATCACCCCTCGAATATTCACTGAGGGAGAGTTAGTCCTCTGCTGCGATGTTTCCCAAGAAGAAATAGGACATGGAAAGTTCAAAACCCTTTGGAAGGGCTCATACATCATCAAGCATTGCCTCTGCTAGTGGGCATACATACTATCAGATCCTGAAGGGGCTTGCCTAAAAAATTTTGTCAATGTTATCTACCTCAAAAAATTTCATCCATAAAATGTTAGAGTAAGAATGTATGTACAATGACTTATTTTTTATCATGATCACCTCATCATAGATGTATTCTAAAAATCTCTCTCTCATCTCTTGTCAACAAATGGACCTTCTGCCATCTTCTCACCGCGAGTTTGTTGATGTCACATCTCGATGGTCACAAAATCTCGTTGTTGCAATATGGGCCATATACTCTCTCGACCGGACACCTCGTATATTCAATGGAATTTGTATCCGGTCAGCTGCCAACAATCGAGCAGAATATGATGCCATCATAGGCCTCTTGGCTAATGCCCACCACCTAGGTATACATCACTTGCATTTATTCCTTGATTCCTAGCTCGTAGTATCACAATTAAATAGGACATTCCAAGTGTGTGATTCATGTCTTTTTTCTAAAGTAACTACATGCACAAATGTTGGCTAGATATTTTGACCAAATCACTTTTACACATATACCCAAAGATAAAAACATATAGCTGACCACATCTAATCAAATCCTCGACTGGCATGCACCACATATATATAAACATCAATATATATAAAAACATCAACACAAGATACATCTAGAAACATAAATGCATAAATACACCAAGAAGTATGGATGCATGTATCACATCATGAGAGCCGCCAAAAATAGCCTCTTATATACATCAAAAATATATATATGAGCACAAAAAACATTATCCCACGGCCAGGAAGGATAAGTCAGCAAAAATACAGGGGAGCATCCTCATAAATGGTTTCTTACCCTCGTACATACATCATTTTGACCAAAAAACAAAAAAATACATAGCCAAACTCCCTAGGGTCCTGGTGGCCCAATCACTACATCAAGAGCCAAGATGGGCCCTGTTTTAGTCATTGCCATAGAAATACGACGCAAAGATGATCGATGCTCCCTCTCTTGGGACATCATCATCTCAACCACAACCTATGGAAGGTGAGCCCATCCCTCAAAGGGCACACCTCCGATCAAGGACTTCACTCATCCTCAGGAGTCATGATACCACTATAACTCTACCTCAGCAACATTTCATCACACATCAGCCTCCTCAGCTCACGCAACTAATCTCTCTGTATCCATAGCCTCCTCTTTTGAGGGCCCACCAATCTCAAGCCAAGGCTATTGCACCGGTCACTTTGAGCCACCCTGAGTAGTAGGTAGTGGCCTCAGTACTCGGGGTCTCTGAGGAACAAGCACGTCTCCCGCAACGCCCATGTGTCTCGAATCGTGGCCAACCAGATAGGTCAGTTGACGTCCTTGCGGCCCTGCACCTGCAAGTAAACCAAGCATAGTGTCAATATCATCGTAAATCATAAATACATGAAAATGCACATATGTATACAAATGTAGAAACAAAAAACATATACATGTTGGTCCCCAGGCACCACCTAGAAGAAGCCCCATCTCCGGATCTCCCAAAAGTCAAGTTCATGGTACGGGTAGTCCAAAATCAGCTAGGGGTTAGACTCAAACCAACATTGTACCACGTTGTCCCAACAATGACCCACCTCTGTTCCACCCTCCTACTACATTTCTCATCCCCAATGGTGCATGTGAGGCTCCCAATGAGTCCCCGCTAGTACTACAAGAATAGGGCAGAGCATAACCACCCACCCGTAGAGTATGTTACAAAGCACACTCCCATAAGAAAAACTTTTCAGCATCAAACGTTGAACTTGGGTAAGTTGAGCCATCATCCCCTGATGTAATAGTTGTGCCTAGTCAAAAAATGCCCCAACCTATAGTTTTTGTAGAATTGATATATGCAGCTCCGAGCACTAGTTGGGGGATGTCGACCCCACCAGTCTGACAATCATAGCTAGCGCTACTCACTCAGCTAGATCCTCCACTTCTTCTATTCTCACGCAGCCATCTGCAATAGGGTTAGGGCCACAGTTCCCATCAGTCCAAACCCTCATGCTAGCATCCCCTCCTAGAAGTGGATAGGGAAGCATCTCCCCTCACGACATCAAACCAGTGATGAAATAGATATCAATCTGCAACGATATATGGAAGTTTTAATGAAGGATAATCATCACCTGATGATCCACATCCCAAAATCTAACCAAATATCACAGGAACCTGTCTTGTGACCTCATCAACAGGTTCTGAAGAAACATCAATAACCCCCACTATGCTAGTTGATGCCTCACTCCAGCATCCTGTGACACAAAAGTTCGAAGAAGCACCCATTCTTGCTCTCTCCAAATCATCATATCACCCAGGATGCCATAAGTCAGAAAAGAGAACCGCTTAGGTCCTGAAAAAATCAAAATGGGGGAAAAAACCATTTTTCCCACACCGCATGCCTGCCTCCTAAATAGGCACATGGTGCATGCCCTGTCCTCCAGAATATCACACAGTATGTGTATCCGTATCTCATTCAGACACACACACAATGTGAAAAATCTTGGGAAATGAGTGGTAAACCTCCAAAGGGCTCATCGTGCAAACCCAAAAATCAGATGTGCACAATGCTCGTCTAAGTATTCCTTTCACATGGGGTCTTCATGCAAACGTGGATTTTCCGTGAACGTCATGCGACTCAAGATGAGTCTCCCTCATTGTCACCTAGTTTGACCTTAAAAAGGTCATATAGGGGACCCTTGTATGACCTACCTAACCTAAAAAACTCAAAATCATAAAAGCTAGGGCTCAAGCTCTTACCTGTCTCTCTCCACACGAATCTTGGGTGCACATGCTGACTGCAATGACAAGAAACGCTTTAGGAAATTTCTCTGACCTCCACATATCAGAAATGAAAATGATTGATATTTAGGGCCCTTGACCCTATCTATCACCTTTTTTTCCATCTATTGGGGTAAATTACAAAAGACTTAGATCTCTGTTGACAAAACCGAAAGAGACACAAAGATCAATCCCACGACATCTTCATCATGGAACCCTTCATTCTAATAAATACAAAAAATCATTTTTTCGGCCTATCGCACATGTCATGTACTTCTCCAACTCTCTAAGTCCATAACATTCATTGTTTATGTATGTCCTGAATGACATTTCACTACAAGTTTTGGTTGTATCCATTTTAGGAACATCACACATGGTCTGCTTCAGCCAACAGCTCGACAAGCACAAAGAGAGCAGGTATCATTCTCCACTTAGCATGATAGGCTTCTCCCTAAAAATATTTTCAGATCCTGACATCGTTTCTCTAAAATTTTCCATAAGTTCCATCATCTCGACCATGTTTACCACCATCTCACACTTGTACATGATAATAATTCACAACGGTCAATAGAAACACCCTCCTCCGCCATGCATACCTTCATCATTGTAGATCCTTCTTCACACAAAGGAGCCATGACCACTCACTCCGGCCTGGGAACCATCTCGCATGCATATCTCAAAGTTTAATCTCATTATGTCGCATTCATTACGCATTCACCCTGTTTCTCAAGCCTTCTCACAATAATAACGGATGCAACTCTGTGTCCTACATTTGGCCTATCGTTCATCCACATTACATAGCCCATTTTGTACCACTTCACCCTCCTCATCCACCCGACATGGAGACTAACTAATGGGGCCCCCACCCTCGGCAGATACATTACACCTTTACACAGGTTACTATCATCATGGAGCAGATGTCTCTGTGGTTTTACATCTAAACCAACCCCTATTCTTTTGGCAAGTGTACAAATATTTTTCTCCACATTTGATTTTTACAATTCATGGCCTTCTCCCACCTATAGTCTCTAATCACCTTTGTTCACAACTCATCAGCAAATCACCCCCATTTTTCACATCCATAAAAAATCACTTACACCCATCCTGGAAATCCTACCGACTCCAGGATCATCAAAAAGCATGTTTTTGACCACTGTCACTTGCATATCAAGCTCTGACCTCAAAATAGCTATTTGTATCCTCCAATATCGATATCCCTTGCTATCATGACTATCTAACCCAAGTTATTACAATATATTCATATCTCACATTGATTTCTCGACTCACCATGTCAGGCGAATGACACCCCTTTCCTGTCGACTTCAACAAATATATTCCAGGAAAGAGGTAGTACCTTGGATACTCCCTCCCTTAATAGGGATATCCTCAGGTGGCATATTGGGAACCATTACTGCCCAGTGATGTCATCGGTCCCCTTGACATTCAACATCAACTCAATCATTCATGTCAAAATGGTGCCATACATAGTTATTGTTGCAGTTCATTCACTTAGTCGAAGACCCCCACATAACTAAGCACCTCATTCAACAGTGCTTATATTATGATACGGGGGATGTACCTGCTACCCAATACCTATGGATACCATGACATCCATCAACAAAGTTCTTCACCAAGATATGCATAGGAGAATAATATTTCTCCTATTTGACGAGAAATTGCCCTTTAGGGCATCAACAATTTTCATTGCCAGCTATCAGCACGTCAAAAACCACCACGTTGACTAGACATAAATTAGTTGTTATCTGATTGTGAGCAGTTCCGATTAGCCACAATAACAAGCATGGGACATGCCCACCTATTATAGACACACCATTATTGTTTTTCTCTACTCATCGTTGCAACAAGTTATCCTCTCTCTTGAAAAGTTAATTAGACTCTCCAAAGGAAATGAAAACATGATGTATTTTGGCTATACCTTTTCTCCTAAACTCATAGATCGGGGGACAATTGTTAACACCGAAAAATCATACACCTATTAGTACAATCCATAAGACATTAAAAATGTCCAGCAGAATGCACAAGTGGACATTTTTCTAGCCGAATACATTATGAAGTTTAAAAAATCAAAGTTTTTCTAAGGTCCAAATTTTATGAAGGAAATTAATTAAGGTATCGCGTATTTTTCTTTGATAAACACACATGCGGCATAACCTCCAAAAGCCGCAGTTGCAGAAAACATGACTCAATAGTCCAGGACCACTCTACACACTTGGAGCTGATTTTCTGACATTAGATCGACCTAGTATAGCTGAATTCAATATGCCTTGGAGAAGTGTAGCCCTCAATGGATTCCTCTTGTCTTACTCACGTTATCATACATGTACCAAGAGAGGGAAAAGGGATTCAAAAAAATCTATATAAACAGGCCATGGGAGAGCCAAAAGAAGAGACATTGTTATGCTGGCCAAATTGTTGCTTGAGAAATCTACCATTCCATTGTTGAAACCAAGGAAGTGAAGAGCACTAGCATATTGGCCAAATTTCCCCTAAGCAACCCAACATCTTAGTGAGTGAAGAGGAATTTTCCCTTTGGAGAGTCTTCACACTTCTTTGAGAGAGAGGAGAAACATGCAAAGAAATTGAGGAAAAGAAACCCCCTTGCTAAGGATATTTGAGCTCCCTAGCTCAACTAATTCTCTTCAAGTTTCTAAGACTCTAATCATATTCAACCTCTACCATCAGCAATCAGTAAAGGGATATTTTTCCATATATTATTGATGAGTTTGCTCCATTTGAGCATTGTTTTATTTATGCATCTCTTTGTTTAAATTTATGTTTATGTATGCATTGTTTCCACTATTCACAATGTTTTGTTTATTAAATTTTATCCACTGACAACACCAATTTTGATTGTGATCTTTTGCAGGTAACAATCCACTGCTAAGGGGGTGTTTTTTGGTACACTTGTGCTGCAAAAAAAATACAACAATTATCATTCCCTTAAATACATCAATATTATTTTAGCAGAGATACATTGGTTACACGAACTAAATATTTTGTGACATAAATGTATGTTACAACTAGCACAGATCAATTTTAACTTTAGATATACAAAGCATTGAGAGGGATCAAATCTCTCAAAATGTAAACATCTTTTTGAGTACAAAATTTGAGGAAAGATTTGTACTTCGAGAGATTTCATCCATCTAGACACTTGGTATATCTAGAATTAAGATGGATCTATGTCGGTTGTTTATAATATTATTTATATTCATATAAATTTAACATTTTTTTATATGAAAATATTCTTACTTCTAACTTTATTAAAACCCTCATACTATATAAAGCTACATAAATATACACATCACACATTTCTTTGACATGTTTTAATATTTTTAAATGTGATATATATATATATATATATATAGTTAAAGAGAGAGAGAGAGAAAGATTATTGTAATGTAATTTCCACTCACTGATCCTATTGTACGATGTTAGGTTGTCAGCCTATTTGCTGTTATATATCGTTTTTTGTGTTATTGGTATACATACACGGTATGTGTATGCTAGCTACATACCCACATCTTGCACAAATTAGGTAGTAATTTATGGTTTACTATGCTAGATGATTGGTTAATGATTTTAAATTATAATTAAGTCCTAAGATTAATTAATATAACACTTTGATTAGCCTTAATTTTGATTAGTGATTAGCCCTTAATCCTAATTAATAATTGATTATTGTTTTATATTTCATTATGATTAAATTAGTATTTAAATTAATTAGAATTCTTATGACTCTATTGATTGAACTAAACTTTAAGGATTACGTTATGTTATTATGCATTTATTAAGTGGTGGGTGAATGAATTGACAACCAGAGGCATTAACTAGGGGACAATTGGGTAGGCACGAGAGATAAGGTGCGGGTGGGCTCAAGAGTTTATTAATAGAGTTATGTGGTAATAATGAGGGGAGATATTTTTTGGGAGTTCATGAGAAGGATAAGTGTTGGTGGGGGGGGGCATTGAAGCGTACTTTTATTTTTATTTTGTGAGGATCATTTTTTCACATTGAGTTTTAGAGAATTTTTGGGAAAGGAGGGTTGAGAGGAGGGGGAAATAGGAAAACATGGCAATGGATAGTGGATTTTGGAGTTAGAAATCGAAATATGTTTGGCACTTACAACCTGGACACATTACGACTATGGTTTTGGACTTGGGCTTGAAGAGTTAGGGAACCTGACAAGATATCCTAGGCTAGGAACCCAAATAGAGTATTCTTGTTCCCTAGGTGGCATATTCAACTTAGGTGGTCTCGGGATAGGAGCACCACATAAGGGAAAAAAGAAAACCCTACTAGGTACTTTAATTATTATTATTATCAAGCTATTTAGAAAAAAAAAAAATGAAAATAAAAAGAGGAAAATGCACACACACTCACTTATACTATTGAAACATCATAAATTGACGAATATGTAGTTGTATAAAACATCTTTTAATTAAAGATACAAAATATTTATTTTGTTTTCCAATCTTTACATGTAAGTAGCATAGATTATATGTATCTATATATAGAGAGAGACTATTGTAACTATTATGCTTTTTTTTAATCAGTTAAATTTAAACATGAATTTCAAAATTAATGAATATATATATAAATATATAATATATA
This sequence comes from Pinus taeda, assembly GCA_000404065.3. Classification (NCBI taxonomy): domain Eukaryota; kingdom Viridiplantae; phylum Streptophyta; class Pinopsida; order Pinales; family Pinaceae; genus Pinus; species Pinus taeda. The sequence goes on from APFE030527673.1 coordinate 13,620, forward strand.
TATATATTATATATAGAGAGAGAGAGAGAGAGAGAGAGAGTCCTTGGAACCTTGCAACTACTAATGAGAGAAAACTAATCACAAAAGACACAAGATTTCTCTGCCAAAAAAACTACAGAAACATAGAACAAAAAATTTATCTGGGGACCCCAATTGGGAAAAACCCCTCTTTCTTGTATTGAATCAAATAAGAAATATGATCTATTACATGTAATCTGCTTCAAGCATGAATCTCCCTGCAATACTAATCAACTCTCTACAAGATTTTCCCAACACTTAGGAAAATAAGGCTTGCTAAGAGCTCCTATTTCCTTGCGGAATTCCCAAGAGAATTAGCTTTTCCTGCTTAACCAAGCTTGTATACATTGTACAATAATGAATTACAATTGTGCCTTCATTCAATCGCAATAGGTAATTCAAATTACATGACCTATTATGGCTAAATTTAGTAGTTGTTGTTATTATCTTAGGCTAAATATAAACTTGAATTTCAAAATTATGAAAATGAATCATATATATATATATATATATATAACTATAATATTATATATATAATTATATATATATATTACCACACAACATATACATATACATATACATATATATATAGATATGAAGGGAGAGAGAGAGAGAATGTAGAAAATCCTTGAAACCTTGCAACTGCTAATGAGAGCAAACTAATCACAATAGGCACAAGATTTCTCTACCAAAAAAAATGTGGAAACATAGAAGAAAAAATTTATTTGGGGAATCCAGCTAGGAAAAACCCCTCTTTCTTGTATTGAATCAATTGAGTAATCTAATATATTACATAGAATCTACGTCAATCCTGAAGCACCCTACAATATTGATCAACTCTTGACAAGACTTTCCCAACACTTAGGAAAATAAAGCTTGATAGGAACTC
>APFE030527673.1:20527-37145 GCA_000404065.3 Pinus taeda
ATTGTTTGTAATTTTATTAATAAAAATAAAATTCCAATGCATCAAATTGAGTCGGTTGCACATATTATTTTTATCAATTCTTTTATTATTTTTTTAATTGCTATGACATTATGTTTTATTATTATTGACATAAATCATTTTAACTCCTGATACCAAACTCCAAGAGTGATCAAATCTCTCAAAATGCAAACCCCAAGCCTCTTCAATGATCAAATTTGATTATTCTCGATGCTTGGTAGATCATGAGTTTATAAGTTTGTTTGCCCATCAGTAATGAAAAAATAAGTTTTTATGGTTAAAATATTTGATGGGTACTATATATACTTTATATAGCATTAAAAATACAGTTTAAATAATGAAAAATTACACTTTGTATTTTGCACTCTAAAGAAGTTTACATGTGAAGAAATTTGATTCCTCTCCACTCATGTTAGATCCATATTTAAGATGAATATATGTTGATTTAATTTATATGATAAAATGTATTTTAATTTATAGCTAATATTTATATTTTATATATATTTCACATATTTATGTAGTAAAAAATATTTGTATTTTAAAATTCTTTAAATATCATAGTTAAAAAAATTTCATATTATTCAAATTGCCAATATTAAACTTACTTGAATCAAATTCATCATTTTTATTTTTTATTTTATCTATTATTAATCTTATGCCGTAATGTTTTTCCCTCTAGGAAAAACTCCCCTCCAGTACCACCCTATACATTTCTGAGCCATTGATTTTGTTGTTAGACAATAGAATTAATATTCATCGTTTGATCATAGTTACAGGCGCTAAGTGGAGATGCATTGAGCGCTTTCTTATGAAACATCCACATCATCAATTGAATTAGAAACATCTTCATCATCTCCATTTTTTCTAGTGGAACCTCTAGTTCCTATCTTTCCAACCTATTACCAGTGGGACACGCTCTTCTCTAAGTCGCAGCACCAAAACTTGACAGTTTCTTAACCATGCCACGCCTTCTTCTCAACACCAGCGCTTAACGATTTCTTCACGGTGGGACGCCCCTTTCTCTGAATCACAACACCAGTGCGCGGTGCAATCGCCATGGATCTTCACTGATAAAACACCAGCTAAAGCATGTAAGGGATGAAGACCCCCTTTTTATAAATGTTTGTTCAATGACCGTATCTTCCTCTGTTTCTGCTACTTGGGGATGGAAGGCCTATTATTATAATCTACATCGTTTTCTTGAATTGAATCTACCACAGTTCCTCTTCAATACCTGCCACATTTACTTGCATTGAAATCCTATTTCAATGAGCCTCCATTTTATTTCCAATAATTTTGCAATGTTCTTAGCGTAATTATTTCCACCCTAATAATGTTTGGCTTGTAGCTCGATGTACATTTGGGGATTTTTATATCCTCTGTTATGAACATTGTATTTTCAACAACATGCTATTGTTCTGTCGTTGGCTCTTCATTAATTAATAGGAATAATTTTTGGTTTTATCGACATTTATGAAAGGATGGAAGGATTTGAAAACCAAATCCATGCCCTTCTTCAGTCTGGGTCATGTCAAAGTTAAATTAAAAATTGTACCTACCAATAACCCTTTGCTTCATGTTTCTCTGTGTCTTCATCTAACATAGGTCATCACACTATATACACGCAAAAGCATACCACCTTCATCTAACATAGTTCATCACACTACATACACGCAAAAGCAGACCATGCACTAGATATAAAGTAAACTACCTTCAAAAAACGAGGCTCTGGACTCTCCAAAATGTGCAACAAAATGAAAGAAAAAAACCAAAGCATGCTCTTATCTCCGAATGATTCAAACACTTTGTATATTAATATATGATTTACAGTTCTTTTAAAAGTTTCAAAAAATTGCTTTTCATTCCAATCTTTATGAATCTTTATTATATTTTAACAATCTACATTTATGGCTAACTTAATGTTTTAAGCATCCTTTCACTTTGCAGGGATGCGATGGGTTTGTTCTCATTGTCTCAAAAGAGAACAATGTAGCCGAGAAAGACTCGCTTGTTAACAATCCAGGCCTCCGCGGTTTCGAGGTGACTGACAGAGCAAAATAAAAAATAGAAGCCATCTGTCCCAAAACAGTTTCTTGTGCGGATATCCTCGCATTTGTAGCTAGAGATAGCGCAATTCATCTCAGATCTGTCGGATTTATACACCATTTCAACCGATTGTACAACAGTAAAATTTACAGTTAACATGATTGTAAAATCAATCACTATTGTTGTGGCCTGTCCGATTTATACACCATTTCAACCGATTGTACAACAGTAAAATTTACAGTGAACATGATTGTAAAATCAATCACTATTGTTGTGCGGGTTGGAACAAATAGACAATGTGAAAATATAAGGCCAGTGCATTTTTAGGTTACACAAAATGTTTTTAAGGTTGGAGTTGATCCCATTAATTTGCCTATTTACAGTTGCTAAGAAATCCAAAAGGTTGGAGTTGATCGCATTAATTTGCCTATTTACAATTGCCAAGAAATCCAAATTAGCAAGTTGGTTGTAAATTTTACTTTATAGTAAAAGGATGGTGACTTGAAATTATGCTGGGGAATAAACAATAATTAAAAAGTTTTTTAATCATTATTATATTAAACATCTTAATAGATTAAAACAATTATTCTTTAATTATTTTTTAAATATAAAACAATAATTTATAATAAAAAAATGGTGGTAAAAAATTGTGTTAATGTTTGTTAACCTTTGTTATAAGAAACATTTTCATAGATTATATTATTGTTTGATCATCCATTATAATATGAAATAAAAATATGTGATTTTTCATAATATTACATATCCATAAATTTTATGAGATGAATAAAAAAACCAATTAATCTATTATTCAAATTATGATATTAGACTTATTATCCATCGAAAAATTCTCATAGTAATATTGAGGCCCTAGAGAAATATGCACTGTGACAAATTGTCAAATTGTTTAAAAGCAAACACAAACAGAAATATGAACTCACCTCAAAAGGCATATGTCAAGCTCTACACATAAACATGTCAATATCTAGGACCACTCCACTGCCATATTTCAAGTGAATAGCGTTCAAAATGTAATTTTAATTGCCAAGGAGATTTCTATACATTCTAAAAGATTGAGGTATAGTTGCATATTTCAAGTGAATAGCATTCAAACTATAATTTTAATTCCCATGGAGCTTTCTACACGTTCAAAAAGATTGAGGTATAGTTGCTTTTGAATATGAACCACGGGTTGTGCAATCAGAAATTTAACAACCCCTTAAAAAAATACCAATTAACAATGAAAACACAATGTGATCCATATGAGCATGGGAGATGAAGATGATGTCTTGGGCAACAACTTTGGCAGGACACCACCCAATGTCGATGGCCACCTTGAGGCAAGCAGTATGATACATGTCTCGTGCCCTACAATAGATATTCCCTCTATCAACTGCCCTTCAATATCCATTGCTCCTCCACCCTTTCTGTTAGATTTATAGTCATCCTGCGTAACAATACTCATGGTTGCTTTAATACCCAATTTTTTTGTTGAGAAAAGGGTGAAACTCATACTGTGTCTGACATGGCTAGATCTTGAATGCCTCTGAGGCACCTAGTTCTCTAGCCTTGAAGATGCTCATAGCTTAGAAGCCAATAACAATGGAGTTCTTGCGTATGCATTTGAAGAAGTAAGTGTAGATGCAGAGTGTCATAATGAAGTGAATAATAATATAGAGGCTGAGCTTAGCATTGTCTAGATAATGTAAAACACCCTACACATTTCTCAAAGTAATGAGCCCATGTTGGAGATGTCCAATATCTGTAGAAAATTTAGATATATGTGAACCCCCGTATTCAAACATATTTTTGTTTTACACTGCATTTAATATTTATATGAATGTTGTATTTTCATGATGAGTCAATTGGGTGGGTTTAGGTTAGGATTTTGAGAAAAGGAGATGTTATATGCCTTAGCCTTCATCCCAAATGTGATATGTTGCATCTTGATATGTTGATATTTTTTGGTAGAGAAAAAACCAACTGTTTGTAATTAATAGAAAAAAAGTTTATATATAATCAAAAATATTCTCGAGGGTTGGTTTACATCCATGTTTTCCATTACTCGAATCCAATGAAAGGTCTAGTGTAAATCTGAGAATAGTATGTTTATGTACGTGCCTCATCCTATACTAGAAATGGGAAAATATAACATAATATAACTAGTGCTCTAGATCATAATATGAGTAGCCCCGCTACATGTTGTTTTAATCTTTGCACGGTACCACATATTTATGAAAATAATGATTCAGTCAAAAAAACAAACATAGAACATAAAATGTGCAAATAGATGCTTCGAGATCATGTGACACAAACATAGAACATAAAATGTGCAAATAGATGCTTCGAGATCATGTGACACAGACTATATGATGTGTATATACCCAAAGTCCCTCTTCTTGTCCTTGAAAAAAGGTAGAGTAAAATATGCTTCCTGGTTGTTGGAGTAGCTCTTTTTTGGATAGTTCATTGGAAACAATGTTCTACTCATTATATATGTGGGAAAAATTCAAATCCATAACTTCCTTTGAAGCTCTTTGATAAGCTGCATCCAGTTTATGAGTTGTTGTGTTTGAAAGTAGTACGGCCCAAAATCCAATCTATGCCATCTTTGAATCTTCGAATGCCACCAATTTGTCAATGGAGAGCCATCTTGCACATAACATAACTCCCCAAAGAGCGATGACCCCTACACAAATTTTAGTACCATGACCATAATTCCACATAAAATGATAATAAAATTAGGATGGATGACAATATATACGTCGCACCCATAGTTCCCACTATTTGACACCCCATCAAAAAAGTAGATAGGGAATTTGTCCCATATGTTGATGAGTTGAATGTGTCTCTTATGCTTTTGATTTGTCAAAGGGCCATACTCATTGAAGAAAGTTGCAATGGAATAACAACATTGTCAAAGATCCCAGCCCGATGCCTCAAAAATACTATTATCCATTGCATTGTGAATTAAGGTCATATGAGATAAATTTGTTATGAAATGTTCGATTTAAGTCATTTACTTATAAAGGTTCCATAATCTTAATGAAGAGCATTTTCATAAATCCTTTGGAGTGAAGTGTTATGCATTACTCACTTTGAACATATCTTGGTTGGAATCTCCCTAAAACATAACATTGATAAAAAGGAAACACCAGTAAAGAAACAAAATTGCAATTTTTTTTTTACTTCTTTCTTCTATGTTATTGTTTCTTATGCCATTGCCTTATGACGTTTCATTTGCAACATGTGGTGCAAATGCTTGTTAATGTAATAGTTCAATGAACCATCACATTAAATGAAATTATTATTTCAATTTTTACTTAATGTAATAATTCCACGCAACACTGCATCTACCATCACATCTATCATTATAATCTACTATCACATCTATCATTATAAGCATCATCTTTATACAACATCTCTCCTATAATAAAGTTGACATTATTTTTTTATCAAATCTAATTCTAAATATGATACTTTATTGATCTAACCGTCCACTGCAACACCTCCCCCTAATGAACTGTACATTACCTCTTTAGCCCATAAACACCAATTTTATCATTAAAAGATGCTTAGTAAAATATTATTCACCATTCCAAAACCACATTAAATATATTATAAAATCCATACTTTGCCCTTTTCTTTTTATAATGATTTTACAGGAGACAAGTCCATATCAAACTTCATATAGAAGAAAATATCTTTATTGGTCTACCTCCCCCATAGTGAACTGTACATTGCCTCTTTGGCCCATAAACACCAATTTGATCATTAAAAAGATGCTTAGTAAAATATTACCCACCATTCCAAACACACATTAAATATATTATAAAATCTATGCATTTAAAAGATCATTTTACAGGAGACAAGTCCATATCAAGCTTCATACCGGAAAAAATATATTTATTACATTTTAGCTATTGTAGCTACCTCCTTCATTTAAGATGATTTTACAGGAGACAAGTCCATATCAAGCTTCATACAGAAAAAATATATATATTTATTACATTTTAGCTATTGTAACTACCTCCTCCATTTCAGTCCCAGTAAATAAAATATACTTATACAACCTGACCGGTGAGAGTTACTCCCCCTTACTACTTTAATTTCAGTTTCAATGATAGTCATTCTAAACCTGATCAATCTGATCGTTGTTGCTTCTCCGTTCAGCATTATAACGTCCACGGTTGTTTCCTTGGCCATCCTGGAGAATAAACAAAAGAAAAGAGGTATATATTTTATTATGTCGCCACATAAAATCACAAGCTCAAAGTCTACTGATGTTTTCTAGTGATGGAATACAAAATGCACAATTGATTGAGGGGGTGCAATTGAGCTGTAAAAAATTTAGTGACATATCGTTGGGCTGGTCATTCGTTTTGCGAGAGTGATTGGGCATTTCAATCTGTAGTTGTCGCTCACAATCTCCTTAATCTTTCGCCCATGATGTAAGCTCGTCACCTTTGTTAAAGGTCTATTGGGCCATTAACTTATGATGCAAGCCTGTCACCTTTGTTAAAGATCTATTGCGCCCTTAACTTATGTAAATGGTAAGTTTTGGAAATGAGTTGTTTATTGCGGTGGAGGAATTGTCTGGAAAGTCAAAAGTGGTTGGAATCTGGGCAAACAAATTTCAAAAAATCTTGTAGATGCAGTGTTTGAATCATATTTTTGATAGTGGAAATGGATTCGGCACCATCAAAAACGTCAAGGGCATTTAAAATTATGAATTATGACAGCTTTTACTTAGATTTACAAAAAATTCCTGCCAGATTTTTTCAAAATATGACCAGAATTTCTATAACTTTCAAAGCAAAAAAACATAATTGTTAGATTACAGCGTTCAGAAATACCTTGAAAGGAAGAAAGTCAATAATTAACCTCTCTTTTGATAATCTGATTCTAAAATATTCCTTTTCCCTTTTTCGGAGCATGTTGCAAGGCAAGTCAAGTGCCTTCTTAAAAAGAAGAGAATCCAAGGTTAAATGTGTCAGAACTAGGGACAACAAATCCAAGGTTAAATGTGTAAGAACTAGGGACGACAATATGGAGAGGACACAAATCATCTTTTCATCCACTGTCCCTTTGTGTCATAGGTTTGGACTTGGGTGCTACTTATTATAAACTATCCTGCTGATTGGGATCGTTTAGACATTGTCTCTTGCCTTGGCCGGTGGACTGTGGATCACAAATCTCATCAAACGTTGCCTTGCCTTTCTTCATCATATGCTGCATATGGAAATCTAAAAACGCCCTCATCTTTGATCAAGTAATGCCAGGACCAGCTGCAACATCTTATTATATTATTTGGAATTCTTTGACTTCTTGACCCCTGTTCTTAGAAGTCCTCCCCTCTTAATGACCTTGGTCTGCTTTTCTGGTAGCTTTCTTTGATGGTGCATCATCTTTCAGCCTTTGTGGATGTGGTATGGTCATTCACATTGACCCTGAGCTCTCTTATAGATTTCATTGGGATTTGGGATCTGGGCCGAACTACTTGCTTTTTGGGTGGTCTTTCATTGTGCTACTTGGCTAAGGCTTAGTCTCAGGGATCTCATTGTATTTGGAGATTCTAAATCAATTATAAAATTGGCAAATGACCGGGGTTCATTAAACTGTTCAGCTCTTGATCCATGAAAGCTCAGAATCAAAGCCCTGTAAGCAAAGTTCCAATATATTCTCTATTTCGCATATTTACTGTAAGCAGAGTTCCAATATCTCTCTATTTCGCATATTTACCGGATCCAAAATAGAGAAGCTGATCGCCTCTCAAAGGAGGGTTGCAACTCAGATCCCGACCTTATAATTAACCAGCAGCTCGAGCACGGAGTTCTGAAAGGGGCTGGCTATATCCCAATTTAATGAGACTGTTTTCACTGTCTGCCCGGCTCACTACCTTCCCCTCTTCTGGAAATGATCTTCCCCTGTTCTGTTCGTTTTGTCGAGCAGGTTTTGCTATCTTGTAATGACTTTTTTGTCTCGGCTTATGTTGATACCTTTTCTTTTAGTGTGTTTAGATATTTTGTTACAGATCCAGGTCTACAGGACTGACATGTTAATGATATTTATGCATCATTATCAATGGCCACTGAGAAAATTCCTTCTCTGACCTATGTACTTTCTCTTTATATATAATGGAAGGTTGTTTTTTCTCTGTGGAAAAAAAAAAGCTAAATTAAAAATAGTTTATTTAATTTTATATTTTGGTATTCTGTATAACAGTGTTGGTTTACTAAAAGGCAGTAGTTCATGCAACCTATGTAAAAGTGTCAAGATAGATATTCTTTGTGGCCTTAGAGATTGAAGTTGGTGCTAAATCTGATATTTCTTTGTAGCCTTAGAGATTGAAGTTGGTGCTAAATCTGATATTTCTTTGTAGCTTTGGAGGTTGAAGTTGGTTCTGAATCTGATTTGTCCTGGTGGATATTTCCTTTACAGACTGTTAGATTTTACGACATAAATTTGTGTTCTATTCGTAATTCATCTTTTCTTTTCCTGACATTATTTCTATCTAGTAATATTTGATTTGGGCTCTAATTACCAATAAGTGGCATCAAATACAAGGACGAAAGCCAAAGGCCAAGCTGTCCAGTGATTTTTAGAGACTTGCGTGTAGAAGAAGAGGGGCCAAGTTTTAATAGGAGTAAGTGATTTGGCGAAAATCCTAGTGCAGAGAAGTTCATTCACTGTTCATCTGGGTTCATCCAGCACGTTGAGGAGTTCACACTATTGAGTTGAGACCACATTTTCAATCCCCTGCACAGAGTTTTGTTTGTGCCCATTTTCTGAAACTGTTATTGTATGCAACACAAAAGTGGAGGAATAAAGGAAATTATTCATATCGGAGGTTTCCATCCAGCACAGGAGAAAGAGTCCGCATAGACACATTTTTGTCAGTGGCTCCATCGATTCAGCTGGTGCAGAGGAGGAAGCGCAGTGGAGTCTAGCTATCCCGCAGTGGAGGCTCTAGCTGTGAAATGTGGAGGAGGGTTTCGATTTAGCAGACAAATTTTTGGAGGCCATGTAGAGGGTTCGAGCATTTCGTCCAACAAGCAGAAGTTGAGATTGTTTACAGGTAAAACCAACTATGGAGCCCTTTCTATTCGAGTTGGTAATTCTATCTATATATATATGTATATAATTTGGTGTACGTCCCAATTTTTTTTTCAAGTATGAAAGGTATATATAATATATTTATTCCAATTTTTTTAAATAAATATTTCAAAAAAATAGAGAGAGTTTGTGTATAGAGATTAATAACAAAGATGATTAATCTCAAGTTTAAGGAGAAATTTAATGGTAAAAATAACTTCGAATTATAGAATCTCAAGTTATGAGATTTTTTAGTGTAGCAAGGACTACATATAGCATTAGATGGCAAGAGAAAGAAATCTTTGAGTATGATTGATGAGGAAGAAATCTTTGAGTATGATTGATGAGGAATGGGAAGGTCTATATGTAGGAGCTCTCAGCAATTTGGTTATGTATGTTCTATTTAATATTATTGGAGAAGAAATATAAGTAGACTTATGAAGCATAATGGAGAGCATTTATACGAAAAAATCCTTAATGAACCAAATCTACTTAAAAATGAAAGGATATAGTTTGAAAATGAAAGAAGGTAGAAAATGGGACATCATTGAAATGTATTTATAAATATTATATGCTAGTTGACTAGTATGGATGTTAACTCAATGAGGAAGATAAAGTAGTTACATTGGTGTGTTTATTCCCTCGATCATGAGATCATTTAGTCATTGATACTTTTGACTATGATTATATTGTTGGAGCATTGTTTTCTAAGAAGGTGCAAAGGAAATCCAGTATTGAAACATCCACAACATAAGCAATGATGGCTAGAGGTCGGTCCATAAAAAAAGGAGAGAAGTTGAGGCACATCAAAATCAAAGTCAAAAGGGCAAGAAGAGTAAACTCACATGTTGGTATTATAAAAGTCTGGGCATCTCAAGAAATATTATTGGAAGAGGTGGGAATCCAAGGAAGAGTTTAAAAAAAAAAAAAAAATAGTTGAATTAGGTCTAGGTATGATCGATGAAGCTTTATCTATTTGTAATCTCCCTTAATATTATGAAGAATGATTGTTAGATTCAAGTGATTCTCATCACATGTATCCACATAGAAGTTGGTTTTTGTCTTATCAAGTTGTTGTTGGTGGTATTGTTCTTGTGGGAAATAATGTATTTTATAAGACTATTGGGGTTAGAAACATCAAGATTAGAATGATTGATGATATTATAAGAACGTTGACAAAGGTTAGACATGTGCTTGAACTAAAGAAGAGTTCAATTTCTTTGGGAGTTTTGGATTATAGAGGTTACAAATTTATTGGTCAAGGTGGTGTCATAAGCTGTTGAAGGATGCTTTGGTGGTTATGAAGGCTATAAAGATGAGAAACCTTAAGTACAAGTTAGAAGGGAGTACTCAAATTAATGAAGCAGTGGTGGTATCTTATGAGCTGAATGAATATGGTTTTCTATGGAATCATCGACTGGTTCATATGAGTAAGAATTGACTATAGCTACTAAAAAATTCTAAATTACTTCCAAATTAAAAAAATTTGAATTTGAATTTTTGTGAACATTGTATTTTATGAAAATAGTCTAGACAAAAGTTTAAAGCAGGAAGTCACACTGGTAAAGGTGTTTTAGATTATATCCATTCAGATTTTTGGGGGCATTCCCTATATTTTCCTTTAGAGAATTGTCATATTTAGTATCATTTATAGATGATTTCTCTAGAAAAGTGTTGGTCTATATCTTGAAAAAAATCTTATATGTTTAATATATTTAAACAATTTAGAGTTACAGTAGAAAATAAATTAAGCATGACAATCAAATGTTTAAGAGTGGATAATAGAGGTGAGTTCACATCTTTAGGATTCGAAAAATATTGCAAATAAGCTAGGATCGAAAGACATAAAACCACTATATACACTTTGTTGGAATAAGGAAGTACTGAGAGGGGGAGTGCATCAATAAAAGGTGGGTTCTTAAAAATTTAAGTACAAACTTTCAAATTATTTTCACTACAGGAAATTATTTCAGAGAGCATTCATACTATAGTAAACATGAAAAAAAATATAAGACATTCACATACATCAACTGGACAGCACACACACATATTGACACAAGTATTTTTATGTGGAAACCCAAAGGGAGAAAACCACCAATCTATTTGTTATTATGATGCAGTTTAAGAACCCACTTAATTACGTCAATTTGTTTGTGAGAAACCACTCAGAAGAGGCCCCAACCCCCTTCATATAGCAAGTTGCAACTTACCAAGAGGCACCAACCTCTTATGAATCCAGAGCACTACCTGCTCTAACCATTGTTCTACTTTTCATCCAATTTTCAAACTAAAAACAGAGGCTAACACCTTTACATAGAAATATAAATTTGGTCTAATGCAGTACCAGATCTTTTCCTTCACCTCTGTAGTTCTCCTTTGAATTGTGCTCCTTGCTTCTCAACCAACTTTGGTCAATTTCCTTTGCTTCACTATGTCTCTATTACACATTTTCACACTCATGACACTGCACACTCAGCACACACATATTCTACATTCACCCACTTTGCTCCATTGCAATCCTTGGTTTTGTTTCATTGTTACATAAAGATCGATGTTGTCTTTGCAGTCAATTTCATTTTTCCCAAGAGCATACTCATCATGGCCCTCCATCTTGTTGTTACATCAGATTGCCTAAACATTGCAGCTACAATAATCATAAGAATGGGCACCTGTGTGTTTCTTCCATACTGAGAATTAATTCTTAGTCATATGATTGTCGGCTTCCTTAAAAATTAGGGATGTAGGTCTATTTATTTCCAGGTCGTTTGACTCTTCTCTCAATAAGCTTTCATTCATATTCTATTAATCCTGATGATGGACCCTCTTTGGGGTTTGAAACGTCGACAGAATGAACACAAAACTGTGGATAATCCGGATCATACCACTGCAAAAAACTTCCACAGAAGCCTAAAATCTAACATTATCTCTCTGTTTTGTACTACTTCTTGGCCACTACAACTGAATTAAATATGAGAATGAGCACCTGTGTGTTTTTCATACTAAGAATTGAATCTTAGTCAACCTGCAAACTTAGAGAGCTCCTCCATTAACATGTGTATGTACTCATAGCATGAATCTCCTTCGTTGGTCTTTAAGGCTCACAAGACTAAAGGAGAGCACTACAACACGCAATCTTTTCATTTAATTCATCATAACTTGCAGTGATGCTCAGGGATAGCTAACTCTGTTTCACAATAGGCTCCATTAAATTGCTCTTGTGCGTTTTGGTCCTTGCTGCCTTGAACCAAAGCTCTCGGTAATTGTATTGACTCAAATTCTCAAGTTATAATTTCTGACTCATTCATCCAAAGCCTAGAGGCTTTCTATTAATAGTGCTACCAAATTTTCCGACTTCGGACTTTGGCTCCTTTTGCTGGCACCTTTACTTGTTTTCTGTCATAGGACCACTACATGTGACTATCGGCTCAAGCCTTCAAGAACTTAGCCTATTTAAGCCCTTCATGGGTTGAATTCCCTTTGTTAATGGCTCTGCTCCATTGGTCTCATTTCTACATGAAATGACTAAGTGTCAGGGCTTAGCCCGTAGCCCTTTCTATCATGGCACATTAAGGTTGTGCCTTTTAATACACCCAAATGGGGCATGTTATCGAGTCAACATGTCCCATGGGGACTTCCTGGCCTCATTCTCATTTGTTGCCACTTTGCCACAAATCTACCTGTGAGTCCTCCATGTCCCGATGCTTTATCTTCTGGTGAATTCCTTAGAAACTCCCTTTATAAATGCCAGGTTTGTTCCTACAGGATGAGCTGTCTGGTAGGGTTCGCCCGCTCTTTTACTAGCCAATCAAAGGCCTTATCGAGATGATTTGTTTGACTGAAGTTTCCCTAGTTCATACTACTCTACGTGTTTTTCTTGTGCCCCTTCATAAAATATCGGGGTCTTCCTTACGGGATGAGTGGTCCGAGTTGGGTCTGCTTGATTCATTTTCCATTGGTTCATGCTCTGACAGGGCCACGTCTACCCAATGCCTAGTCAGCCCACTAGTTCATATGCACACACCACTCAAACCTTCTAGGGTAGCCCTTCCGGGATGATGTCATGCTTATGTCATGAACCCCACATGGCACACATTGAATGGTGACACGTGTCACTTAGGTCTGGCCCATTAGGCCACCCAAAAACGTCGAATATTCCTCCCATGTGTCCCTCGTACAACCACATCATGCTAACATCATTTGTCACCATCAACTCCTGATAGCCAATCAAAAGTTGCATGTGTCCTTCTAGAGGAGAGATAAAGGTTCTCTGAGACCTTTGATTTGCACCAAATTCCTTTTTAATCAAAACCACTAGGTTCCAAAATCCGGCTCTGGCGCCACTTCTAAGCGGATTCAGGTTTTGGGGAGGGTTACCCCAGGAGCAGCTCTCTGTCGTTGATCTGCATGATCAACTGTGCCAGAAACCACTTCCGGGACCACAAATCCCATCTATCAAATTGTCTCCAATGCCATTGGAAAGTTGCCACATAGCCCGACACTTTCCTCTCGACACTTAGCCATTTGCGATCTCTTGCTGGGTCTGACATTCTACTATGCTACCTCTTTGTTATCCCTTCTGGGATTCACCTCCGGGCTATTGCAACTAGGTGGGCTCCAGCTGCTTTGTTCCTTCCCGGTGCTTACAACTTGCACCCTATTTGAAACCACCAAGGTGCACCCACCGGGATGGCGTCATCCTGGTCCACCGAGGTGAGCTCTCTATGATAAGCCCACCAAGCTAGCCTATAATGTTGGCACCTCTAATCAAATCCGATGTTTCAACATCTACCTAATGCTCTCACTTAGAGGCTCTGCCAGACTTTCTGCTGAGTTTGGCAGTTCTTCCAACTTTGGCTACGTGCCAAAGGCTCACTAACGATATTTAACTATGCTATGAATACCTTGGGAACTTCAACTTTTATTGGAAATAACTCTTGATGCAAGAGGCCATTTGTTGACTTCCACATATCGTTGGAAAGCTCTTTCCAGGCACTATCGAACTAAGCCACTTCTAAGAGAATATGAGTTCAACTCTAGAGGTAGAATTTCCTTCAAATCCTGGGACTCACAACCACCATAGTCATCATTTTATGGATTCTCTTATAAGCCTTCTATTATGGTGATTCTCTACTAGAGACTGCAACAACCATGGGAATCCTCCTGAACAACATGCTCCTCAATGCTAGACTATTTGACATCATTTCCAACATACTTGCTGACACCAGCCATCTAGGTAATGCCAATGGTCCAACAATCTCCCCCTTTAGCGTTGATGGAAACACTATAAGCTCCCCTTGAAATCAAGCATGGTATTTTTCATCGTTGTTCTTATCCTAAGCACCAGTAATCTTCTCCCCTTTTGGCATCAATGGCAAATGATTCTCTTGAAAACTCTCCTTGAACCACTGCATACTACTCTTTATTTGATCCCACATGTTGAGTAGTTTCCAACACACATTATAATCAATTCATTTGGGAGGAGGAGTTGCAACTCCTATCTGTTGCTTGAGGTGCTCAAATGGTTCTCTTGCAAGTGGCTTAGTAAAGATGTTTGCAAGTTGGTCTTTAGTGTCCACATATTCAAGTCGAACAACACCAATTGTAACATCGTCTCTTAATAAATCTAACTTGACAGGAATGTGCTTGGTCTTGGAGTTCATGAAAAGGCTCTTAGAGATATTGATGGAACTAGTATTATCACACATTATTGGAATGGGATCAGTCAATTCTACCTTAATGGCCTTCAAGGTTTGTTTCATCCATAGAATTTGTGAGAAACATGTGGTAGCTACAATATACTCTTCTTCAGCAGTTGATAAAGAGATGGAGTCTTGTTTCTTGTTGATCCAGGACACTAAGCAATTCCCAAAAAGAATGTTGCACCAAGGGTGCTCTTCCTGTCATTAATACTGCCTACCCAATTAGCGTCAATATAGGCCTTCAACTTAAACTCTATGCTTTTAGCATACCATAGTCCATAATCTAATGTCCCTTGAAGGTATTTGAAAATCCTTTCGACAATGATGATATGACTCTCATGGAGGTAGGATTGAAATATGGCCACAAGGCCTACTACTTGCAAGAAATCTGGTCTCAACACTATGAGATACAACAGGCTTCCTATCATTGATCTGTAATCAGTCTAATTTACCTGTGGTGTCTCATATTCTTTGCATAATTTATAGCCTGTAACGATGGGTGTGCTAACTAGCTTGCAATCTTCCAGCTCAAATTTCTTCATATTTTCTCGTAGGTATTTGGATTGGGAGATAAATACCCCATATTTTGATTGAGAAATTTGCAATCCCGAGAAGAAGGATAGTTCTCCTATCATGGACATCTCAAACTCTATCTTCATAGAGTTTGCGAATTGATGTCCCAATTGTTCCATATTGTTTCCAAAGATTATGTCTTCCACATACACTACCATAATTAATAGATTAGCATCTTGATATTTTATATACAGATTGTTGTTTACAGTGCCCCTCTTGAGGCTTTGATTCTGAAGATATTGATCTAGTCTTGCGTGTCAGGCTTAGGGTGTCTGTTTGAGTCCATATAAGTCATTTTCAGTTTGCACACAAACCCTTCATTTTCTGTGTGTGTGAATCACTCTGACTACTCAATATCAACTTCTTCTTCCAACTCTCCATTGAGAAACACTGACTTCACATCTATTTGATATACGTTGATGTTTTAAGAATGGAAAAGGAAAGAAAAATTTTGATATCTTCTAGTCTAGCTACTTGTTATAGGCCATTTTGTTGCATCTTGTCAATAAACCTACAAAATGTATCAATCCACATCTATGAACACCTTGTCATCGTCCCTACACAAATCCCTAAGCATGATTCTTCCAAATCCCTAATTTTTTGGGTCTGATTACTTCAAATTAATTATTTTAAGGCCTAACACACCCTATCCCTTTAGAGACCTACGTTCAGCAACATGTTGCTTCATTCTGCACCAACGTTGATGAATAGAAGGTTGTCCCTTGTTGGGGGTGTGTTAATTCTAGAAATTTAGGGAAATTAAAAAGAAACCCAAAGCTTCCTCTTCTAGAAAACTCTACGAGTTGTTTCAACCATTTACCTTGGCTAAGAACTTTGAATCTTATCTGATCCTACCTTGAATATTTCACCTCTTATCACTTGAGCTCATCCTCTCCTCTTAAGTGGACCTTAAGCCTATATTGGTAAATGGATAAGAATTCCTAAACTACCATCCCTCTCCTATAAATTTACAGCCATCTACAACGTCAGGGTTGGCTTTTGGAGACTAATCATACCCTCATGTTGTTGCTTTGAATATGAGAGAGTCATCATATTCATGCATTAGGGCGATATTGAGGTGTGTTTTGTGACAAGGAAGGAAAAGTCAACTCAGGGAGATATCTACAAGATCAGCTACTATTATTGGTTGTAAACTCTCTCCTATTCATCTTAATAGAAAGAGTACATTG
>APFE030527674.1:0-14263 GCA_000404065.3 Pinus taeda
TTATTAAGATGAAAAGTAGCAAGAGGATTACAACCATATGTTCTGACCCAGCATCATCCTCCAGCTAGAAAGCCCTTCTTCACCTCAAGTAAAGCTTAGATCACCCAACAGTATGAATGTACACCAGAAAACCAATAGCACTTCTCTATAAGATACAAAATTCCAGCCTCTGGATCTTTGTGATGAGGGATCCATATATAGATGATTGAAGGGAGGTGAGTCATCTTGTGGGGTCTTGATTAGTGTCCTCTCTCTGATAGTTCCTGCTTCCACTTGGAGAATGGTGATCTCTTACTCATCCCTGGTCGAAAACAGAGAGGCAAGTGTCAGAGGGGAATCTTTTGGAAGATTCCATGATCTTCCACCTCGCATTTTGTCCCTACCATTTGTCCATTCCCGACCATTGCACCCTACAAAGGAGCCATTCAGTATGCATCACACCTTGTACACTGGGAAGGTGATATGCATCACACCCTCTGCACTGGGTTTTCAATATGCTCCAATTTTGACCATTTATGAGCAGTTTTCAGTGGAGAATTTATGGGAAATGATGTAATCAGCTGACCTTGTTCCTTTAGGCAGTGAAGAAACACTTTTAGGGACTTAGGAGCCCTCAGTTTACGGACATTTATGATTAGGGTTGAAGTGCCCAAAAATGTCTATAACAATTGGCCTTGGCCATATTGCTTCGAGATTAGATAGATTTCTTATTCAAAGTTCCTATCTACTCCTTGGTTTAGAAGCTAGGATGCTCATCCTGCCATCCAGTATTTCGGATCATAAACCCATAATGCTGGAACTCTCAGCACATAGAAATTTTGGGCCCATTCCTTTTTGATTCAGTGCTCTATGGATAAGGTATCCAGAATTTATGGATAAAGTTAAAGAGAGTTGGAATCGGCCTGTCACAGGGTCCCCTTTCTTTGTTTGGGAAGAAAAATTAAGAAGAGTAAAGGCTGCTTTGAAAAGTTGGGCTAAAACTCTTCCAACTACGGCTGATGAAAGGAAGATGGCCCATGCCTCCCTTGAGAAGCACCAACTGCAGATGGAAGAGGAGGAACCCACGGAGGAATCAACAGTCATAGAAGGAAATCTGCAGAAAAAATTCCACAAAGCTTGTTTGTAAGAGGAAGAATATTGGAGGCAGAAATCCCGTAGCTTATGGTTGAAAGTGGGAGACAGGAATACCTCCTTCTTTCACAAACATGCCCAATCTAGAAGGTTCTTCAACACAATTTCTAAAATAAAAGAAGATTGAGTTACCCATAAGGAATTTAGAAGCATCAAAGGGGCTGCCTTCTCCCATTTTGAGAACCTATATAGTGAAGTCGAGGGAATGAGCCAGGACACTATGTTCTTGGATGTTGTCCCCTCCAAGATCTCTCCAAATATGAATCAACAACTGGAAGCTAAAGTCACCAGAAAAGAGATAAAGGTTGCACTCTATGAAATGGATCTAGACAAAGCCTCGGGTCCGGATGGCTTCACTGCCAGATTCATTCAAGTCTGTTGGCAAATAGTGAAGAAGGATATGCATAGAATGGTATCCAAGTCTCAGTGCTGCCAGAAAATTGGAGGAAGCACGAATTCTGCCTTTCTCGCCCTCATTCCAAAGGAGAAGGGAGCCAACACCTTTAACAGGTTTCAACCAATTTCGTTATGCAATATTGGCTACAAGCTCATAACAAAAGTGATTTCCAACAGATTGAAGGTCCTCTTGCCCTCCATTATTCCTGAAAACCAAGGGGGGTTCATTCAGGGTAGCAAATCGTGGACAACATAATCCTTGTGCAAGAGGAACTTCATTCTAGCTTGCAGCGGAAAGAAAAAGGTATGGTGATCAAGCTGGACCTTGCTAATGTGTTTGACCAAGTTCGTCACAAGTTTCTCTTTGGGGTGATGCACAAGTTTGGGTTTGGTCAGGAGTTTATCAGATGGGTCTGGGCTTGCATCTTTGAGCCCTGGATTGCCCCTCTGGTGAATGGAAGAGCAACAAAGTTCTTTAAAGCCTCTAGAGGGCTACGCTAGGGTTGTCCTCTTTCCCCTCTTCTTTTTGTTTTGCAAGCTTTAGTTCTGATTTTTTATTTAGAAAAGTGCCAGATAGACCAAGAAATTATGGGTCTTAGGATCGCTCGAGGTGTCAAGGATATCAACCATGCATTGTTCGCTTATGATTCTCTTTTGTTGGGTGCTGCCTCCATATACTCTGCCTCCAAATTCAGAAAAGTGTTGGAAGATTTTTGTGGGACTTTAGGCAGCAAACTAAATGAAGGAAAATGCCATTTTTATGGCTCGAATATCTCCAACAGCAAGCTCTCCTCAATTTCCAGATGTATGGGTTTCGCTGGCTCTGCCGCTTGGAACTCCTTCATCTATTTGGGCCTTCCTATCTTCCGAAGGAGGCACTCCAATAAAGACTGGCTCCTAATGGTCGAGAAATTTAAGAAAAAAATTCAATCTTGGGGCTTCTCTTGGTTGAATCTTGCAGGGAAAACAATGCTTATTAAGTTTGCCCTATCTAGCCTACCCATCTTCCAATTCTCGGCCATGTTAGCTCCCTCCAACATCCTCAATAAGATGGAGGAATGGATTCAAAGGTTCTTTTGGAAAGGAGGCAAGCAAAATGATAGAAAGACCCCCCTTGTTAGTTGGGACAAAGTTTCCAAACATCTGCTGGAAGGAGGTCTGAATTTCAAGGATCTGAGGACTCAAAATATTGCTATGGGGGCTAAGATTATGTGGATACAAATAGCTCCAAAACCGGGCTGGGCCCAAAAGGCATTATGGAAGAAATATTTTAGGTTACAGAGGCTACGAAGCTTGGATGACCTCACCCACACCAGCAAAGGCTCTCAAATTCACAGACTTTGCATGCAATCCTTACCACTGATACAAAAGCATTCCTATTGGATCCTGGGTAATGGCAAGCTCATTAATATTTGGACTAATAAAATCATGAGCGAAGAACCTTTGGGTGAAGTCTAAGAGCTCTCTGAGCTTCGAAGCTGGACTTTAAACAATGGCATCAAAACTTTGTCGTATATTTCTAGTTGGAAGGATAATTCGTGGGTAGGCTGGAAGAAGCCTCAAATGACAGATTCTCTAGATTAGGCGTGGTCATTCCTACTGACTAAGATGAAGGGAATGAGCCCGATGAGCATCAGGAAACAAGACAAGAGAGGTTGGGGCTCTCTAACTGGTTCTTATACTGTTGCACAAGGCTATGCACAACTCAGGAAAATTCCCCACATCCCTTGCTGCCCGACGACTTAGCGAGGACTCTGGAGGTAGAAATGTGTGCCAAAAATCGATTTTTTCAGCTGGTTGTTGTGCCACAACAACATTTTAACTGAGGATAGACTGAAAAATAAAGGCTTCTTGGGCCCTTCCAAATGCAATCTTTGTCTGGAAAATGAGGAAAATGGCACTCATTTATTGATTGAATGCAGGTTTGCCAAGAGCATTTGGGTTGATGCATTTTCCTCATGGGGATCCTTTGTTCGTTTTCCAAACTCGATTGCTGGATACTTTGTTGATTGGGCTCATCTCTATCCTGGAAAACTCCCCAATAACAACTGGTTCAAGGCAGTGTGGATGGTTTATCCAAAATTCAGTTTCTGGCAAATATGGATTGAGCACAACCACATAATTTTTCAAGAAAAAGCGCAAAAAGGTAACCTTGTTTTGTCAAAAGCCAACAACTTGCTCAAGGAATTTCTCGGTGAGAAATTTGAGAAGTTGGGAAAAAATAACTTAAATTCTCAAGAATTGGCGTGGGGGAGCAAGCGTGACCTTCAATTTTCTGAGGAGGAGAGACAGTTCCAAACTACGAAAAATTGGCAGATCAGGCTTGCTGAGGGTGATTTCCGCATTTGGCTCCATAATTGTGACAGTTCTTGCTTCTTTTTTGATGGGGCCGCCAAAGGCAATCCGAGAATCGCTGGGGCTAGGGGTGTCATCAGGAATGCAAATGGCTGCATAGAGAATAGGTATGGATGGGTCTTGGGCCACAGTACAAACATGCAAGCTGAGGCCATGGCTTTATTGCAAGGTCTTGAGCATTTACAAGTTCTTGGTATTGAGAAAGCCAATATTCTTGGTGACTCCCAAGACTTGATTCAAATTCTTCTGGATAATACGTCCTCGAGGGACTTTCGGCTAGCAAGAGTGGTTGCCAGGATAAGGAAGCTAGTTGGTTCCTTTCTTCAAGTGAATTTTTTTGCATTCTTCAACAGAATAATAAGGAAGCAGATGTGGAAGCCAACAAAGCAGTCCTCCTTCCTGCAGGCACCCAGTTAAGAGAGGGTTGAAGATTGGGATCCAATCCCTTAATTCTGTTTCTCATGTATTACTGTCTTTTACTTCAGCAGTTTGTCTGTATCCACAAGCATGGGGAAATTAGGGAAATAGGCTTGACTAATGGAGCTAAGAAGATTCAGAATATTAAGGTTAGGAAGGCAACTTTTCTATATGTTGAGGATAACCGATTCATGGGCTTCCTAAATGTAACCGACCAATAGGCTTTGGATTTCTTTTAATACAAACTATATCCGTTTTCATTAAAAAAAATAAAAATAAAGAAGAATTGAATGAAAGAAGATTGATGATGAAATCAACTAGCATATTAGCTAATTTAAGTTGACTAATGAACATATTTGACAATGAGGTAGGGAGATTACCTATATGAACAAATGAATGGCATAGGTTAAAGGACAAGTAAGGAGCCTTCTCAACCACAAATTATGTTTAGATACATAGATTACATTGAGAAGGGGACATCTACATGGCATTCAATGACTAAGATGAATCAACTAGACAATTGGTGCCAACTACAAAAGCTAAGGTAAACCATTTCCTAATTGAGGAGATGCAAGACAAGATAAACTACACAAGTTGAAATTTAGAGATGGCCCATGAGAAGGTGGGATATAAGATGAAGAAATGTTAGATAGGGAGAGAGGTTGGAGACTTAGCAATATCATAAAGGAAGTAGATTAAGTTATTACGACCAACTCATTGATCATCAAAGAGCATAAAAAATTAAATTTGTCAAGGAAAAACATTGACTTTGTTAGAAAGGATATTAAGCATCATAGTGTGACCTTGTAGATGTGGAACCCAAAATATTGTGCATGATTTCAAGTGTAAGATTGATAATAAATGGAATTTATAACTCACAAGGTTCTCTCAAAAAATGTATATGTAATATGTGATGGATGTTTATGAGATGGATTTTCTTTTTCTTATTTTGATTAATGCCTAATAAGGAAAGAAATCTAATCCAAATATTGAGTATATATATATATATATATATATATATATATATATATTCTAAGTTATATTTATGGTGTAGATACAACTAGATAAAAAAAAGATCAAATGCCATGAGAAGAAGCATTAGAGTTGAACAAATGTGTAATATTTAAAACTGATTAATGAATCTTTATTCTGAAATATAAATATCATTTTATTTTATATGTTGGTGTGACATTAGTGTACTATGTATACCAAAGTTATGATGATCAAGAAAAGGAAGAGCATTGAAGCTATGCTTAATTAATGTAGAAATGTAATTGCCTAGGTAATGATTTAGATACACTATTGCACTTTTTAGGAATTAAATTCACTATGCATGAATGATGCATTTGTTAACTTTTTCATTTTTTGTGGCTAGAGGAATCAACAATTAGTTGGGTCTCATACTCTTGTGACATAGGGTTGATTCCAACCACTACTACTATAACCTCTAGTTGAGGATTGGATAGGTGGAACACCCACGAGGTCTCGAATTGATGACGATTATGCAAGGAGTGACTTAACAATGCACCCATTCACTAACTTTTCTATGCCTTATGAACTTGTTATCTTTTTCAATAATTATTTGTACTTTTTATTGTGCATTATAAAGTTGAAAATTCATATCTATTTTAATTGTTTTTGTTCAATGTGAACTTTGTTGGCGAGTGACCATTAGATAAATTTTGAGGTCTAAAATGGACCTCGAAACAAAAAATACAACCAAAATAAACTTTATAAGAACCAATAGGATTCAAGATGATGATGTCAACCATGGGGGATGGTTCACCATTTTTAAGTAAAAAAGTAAAAAAATAAAAAATTAAAAAACTATTTTTTCAACTTATCTTCCTACTATTTCACTCAAATTTTGAGTGGGAGTACTCATTGGATGTGAAATTTAATTCTTCATCCAAGGAGTACCCATGTTGCATTCTTTAGATGGACCCTACTATGCGAAAAATGAGAAATACAAGAAAAAACATGATCTTATTAGATTACATCATCAAATTTTAGAGGGAAAAAGAAAAAAACTATTTTTTCAATTCGTATTTTCAACATATCTCCCTACGGTTTCACTCAAATTTTGAGTGGGGGTACTCATTGGATGCATAATTTAATTCCTCATTCAAGGAGTACCCATATTGCATCCTTTCGATGGACCCTACTAAATGAAAAATAAGAAATACAAGAAAAACCATGATTGCAATCATGTTTTTTAATCACCTTCACAATGCCATTATGAAAAAGAAGGTGGAGTGAGCACAACCATTAAAATTAAGTGGTTGGTAAAAGATGATAAGTAGATCAAAACATTTACTTTAAGATACATCTCACATTGACAATACCTGGAATAAGCTTTTCTATAATACCATAACTCGTTTCATATGGTGCTTGTTCATATGGCCTTATTTTTAATCAATCAATTTAATTAAAATGGAAAAAGGCTATAACTAATTTAAGGTAAATCTCAAATTTTGAATTATGGCTACTACAAAAAATATTCTAAAATATTTAGTGGACGTCAAATCAAAATAAATTATGGAAACCTTATTCCAAATTAAACATATATTACATATAATATTATATGTAATACTACCTTATTTACAATATTACGTAGAAAACTATTTTTATAAGTTAATTTTGTATTACCGCAAAATGTCAAAATGCACCATCCTAAACATAACAATTCATACTATTATCGGTCTCAATCTGGCGCAAGGGAAAGCATATTTCTCTTGATTGGTAATTTAAAAACAAGTATATCAAAATAAAGTAATTGATGCAAAATACTATAAGAACAATCTAAAACTGAGTTATATATGGAATCAAAATAACTACAAAGAGATATAACATGAGGTCAAGAGTCAGAAGAAGTCACTAGAGTAAGATCTTGTGCATTGTTACTAGCTGGAGCAGAGGGCTTAAGCTCACATCAAAGATGGCTTTCCAGGTGACTTATACAAGCATCCAAGCCAACCGAACATGAACGTTGGTATTATTGCACTCGCTTGATCTCGTTCAAGGAAGACTAATGTCATTCCAATTTTCATGCTTCTCTTTCAAGACTCGACCCAAAAGTGTTTTCATCTGCTAATGGAGAGTGATATAGTTCGATAGTGGCTCCTTCTTCCCTTGGTGTGGCCAAGGTTAGGAACCCAATTGGCTACTTCCTCTAAGATTTCAATGTCAGAATATGCTTGACAGTCATTAGTGGCGAGAGTTTCAAGCTGGTGTATTTCTTCACGAATGTCAAGAGGAGTAACAGAATGGAAGCTGGAAGTGACTTCTTGGGCCTGGGCTTGGGTTTATGGTCAACCTTGGGGCCCTCTACCACCACCTTCCCTACCACAATGCATTGCTTGGGAATTTTGTGCCAATAGAGAAGGAGCTAGGTGAGACTACATTGCCCCAACAAACCCAAGTGAAGAGGTTAAGATGCAGACGACCAATGTAGAAGAGAGGCTAGAAGCTATAGGGAATTCATGACAACTTGAGCCAACATAGGTAAAAAGATCAATAAACCACAGACGTAGAAGACCAGCTCCCAACAGTGACACCCACTCGCTAAGACGCCCGAAGGCAAAGGTCGCAATATATTCTCGTAAGAATTAAAATAAACTTTCTAGAATTGAGCCACCTAAATTCAAAGAAATAGCCATAGATAACATGGGGCAAGTGGAAATCCCGTAACTTGAAAGTGATAGCTTGTTTAATTGGAACCAATGAAGAATTTGACACTAGGTGCAGGATGGCATCACTGACAACATCCGTTTCAACTCCTGAGAAATCCATAGACTCATGAGGAATGGAGTCTCTAATCATCCAAGTTAAATCTCTAGTCCATAATTCAACCTCCCAACCAATAAGCTATTCCAATAAGCCTCAGGGGTTGAATTGACTTGCATGAAATCCTAGGTCACTACCATTGCATTCCCATAGGCAAGTGACTCCTCAACAAAAGGCTAAGATTCACGACATGGCTCTGTAGACTTCCCTCTAGGCACAAAACTGTCACTAATAGATAGTTGAGAAAATAATCCCACCAACAACGGGGGAAGGGTCCAAGCACACCATAAATTCTGGAGAGCAAAGATATACTTCACAAGATAAGAGAATGATGGAAGGCATAACATCGTAGTGAATGAGAAATGAACTCGCATGCATATGCATGTGGCATCCTAGCCACACCACCCCCTCTTAAATGTAGTGGGAGACAATGAGGTGGCGAATGGCGCCCAACCTCCATTGCCATGTCACCTATCACCCCAACCAGGGGATTATATATAATACTGTTATATTATAGATAATATAATATTATTATTTATAATACTATTATATTATATATAATGTCAATCGAATTTAGCTTGGGTGGTTGAGCGAAATAGTTATTATCCTCGCCACCAAGGTTCAAGTCTCGTGGTTGGGTAGAATAATTGTTATTCTCCCCACCCAGGTTCAAGTCTCGTAAGTTGACATGTTGACGTTATAGAATGGAGTAATTAAGTGAATCTATACTGAGGGCTAACCTAGTACCGACAACCCTCTCTCTTATCTTCGAGCTAAGAGGGAGGGCTGAGTGAGTCTATGTTGAGGGCTGGCCTAGTACCAACAACCTCTATTACCTTCGAGCTAAGAGGGAGGGCTGGAGTGAGTCTGTGTTGAGGGTTGGCCTAATACAAAAAACCTCTCTCTTACCTTCGAGTTGTTGATGGTGTAGAATGGAGTAATTAAGTGAGTTTATATTGAGGGCTAGCCTAGTACTGGCAACCCTCTCTCTTACCTTTGAGCTAAGAGGGAGGGTTGGAGTGAGTCTATGTTGAGGACTTGCCAAGTACCGACAACCTCTTTCTTACCTTCGAGCTAAGAGGGAGGGTTGGCCTAGTACTAGCAACCATCTCTCTTACCTTTGCGCTAAGAGGGAGTTGACCTAGTACCAATAACCTCTCTCTCTTACCTTCAAGCTAAGATGAAGGGATGGAGTGACTCTAAGTGAGTCTATAGTGAGCACTGACCTAGTACCAATAACCTCTCTCTTACCTTTGAACAGAGAGAGAGGGGTAGGGCTGACCTAGTACCAACGTCTCTTACCTTCGAGCAGAGATGGATGCTAATTTTTTTCCAAGAAATACCCTAACCAAAATTTTTCGAATAAAAAAAATATTATATATAATAATACCTTAATTATATATAAATACTACTCAAAAGAAAAATGACGTATGAATCATCCTCGGAATGCCATTATGAAGAAAGGTCGACCTCATTTGCTAAGGTATCTGATCGTTGCATAAAGTAGTGGGCATGAAGGTGCAAGGATATAGCAATGAAACATCCAATGGAAGAGATGACTGGTGGTTGGACAACTGATGGCAGCGAAGCTGAAAGGATTTCTATCCTGTCTACGGCAACGACACTTTCAAGGCTGGCCTGACAAGCGATCAGAGGGATGAATGGTAAATTCAACATTGAAAAATAGGGAACTGCTAGGGATTCTCGTGATAGCATATGCTTTTGGAAAAGTTTACATTGACCAAGAAGTAAGCACATGACCAAACAACTTGTATTGCAATCTGCCAAGAAAAGTTGATATTTCCGTGAAAGTAGATTGTTGCAGTGACTAGAAGCTACCTGAAGCTACATGTGTGCAATTGTGGTAGAATAAAAAGGCGAGGAAGGCATGTGGCATCACATGCCGAAAGGACATTGAACCGGGTTTTGTTTGTTCTTTCCTTTTTGCCTCAGAGGTGTACACAGACCTCTGGTCTCCTATAAATTGCCGAGTACTGTTATAGGAGAAGGAAAAGCTTACATATTCACGATAAATCTATCTACCCAGTCGTCGTTTGCTGGAACGGTGTGCATGTGATCGCAGAGCGAAGTATGGGCTTCGAAATCGCATAAACCCAACATATGCAAGAGGGCTCACCAGACAGATTTGTGATTTTCTTTTTATACTTGGCAAGGATAAAGATGAAGCCCAATATTCTGATGGGGAAGTACGAATTAGGGCGCCTGCTGGGGCAAGGGACGTTCGCCAAGGTCTACTATGCTAGAAGTCTGAAGACCAGCGAGAGCGTCGCCATTAAAACCATGGATAAGGAAAAAATTCTCAAATTCGGCATGATGGAGCAGATCAAACGAGAAATCTCCGTCTTGATGCTGGTCCGACACCCCAACATCGTTCGGCTGTACGAAGTCATGGCGAGCAAGTCCAAGATTTACATCGTGATGGAGTACGTTAAAGGCGGCGAGCTCTTCAATTGGGTTGTCGATAAGGGAAGACTGAAGGAAGAGGAGGCGAGGAAGTATTTTCAGCAGCTGATTTGCGCGGTCGACTTCTGCCACAGCCGGGGGGTTTACCACCGGGACTTGAAGCTGGAGAACTTGTTATTAGACGACAATGGTGTCATAAAGGTCTCCGACTTCGGCCTCAGCGCACTGCCGGAGCAGTTCAGGCAGGACGGCCTTCTCCACACGACGTGCGGCACCCCGGCTTATGTCGCACCGGAGATTATTACCAAGAAAGGTTACGACGGTGCCAGGGCCGACATCTGGGCGTGCGGGGTCATACTGTTCGTGCTCATGGCGGGCTACCTGCCGTTCGAGGACGCGAATCTGATGGTCATGTATAGGAAGATCTACAAAGGGGACTTCAAATGCCCGCCCTGGTTTTCCTCTGAAGTCCGGCGGCTTGTACTCCGGCTACTGGACCCCAACACACAGACAAGGATCACGGTTCCGCAGCTTACGGAGGTCCCCTGGTTCCACCGGGGCTTCAATCGCCCGGCGCCTAACCCCGACATTGTCGATGTCGATGTCGATGTCAGCAAATGGGACGATGTCGACTGCTCCTTCATTCTCCCCAAGCCGGCTTCCCTCAATGCCTTCGACATCATTTCCCTCTCGCCGGGATTTAATCTCGCCGGGTTGTTCAACGACAGTGTCGTGAAGCAGACGGAATCGAGGTTCACCTCGATTGAGCCGGCGTCGAGCATAATGTCGAAGCTGGAGGAGATTGCCAAGCTGTTCCACTTCAGCTTTAAGAAGTCTAAGGACTGCAAGGTGAAGTTGCAGAGGTCTGAGCAGGGACGGAAGGGGTGTTTGTCTATTGACTTTGAGATTTTCGAAGTCACGCCCTCGATGTTCGTGGTGGAGCTTCGGAAGACCGGCGGGGATACACTGGAATACAGTAAGTTCTGCAGCCAAGATCTGAGGCCCGGCCTCAAAGATATCGTGTGGACATGGGATGGCAATGGTCAACAGCCGGTATAGATCAAATATTCATTGTATATAGTTCAGTTTACCTAGGATGTAGAAAGAAAAATCACGGGGAATAAATATTGGGCAATGTGTAAAAACCAGTCAAATTATAATACCGATTTTTTTCGTTTTGAGCGGAGTTCCAATTCCTGAAAGGTTACTGTTTTACGATCAGCTGGATCTCCTACATGTACAGCAATAAGGATAGCGCCCTCTTGGACGAGGCGAAAAGGGTCATTCATATCATCCCTGTTTTTGAATAGGTCGAAAAGGTTCGGGATAAAGGGAAATTATATATTTGGCATGAATTTGGGAAATTCAAGCATGAACATTACATGCAAGCAATAAAAAATTTGCAATCTTTAATCACAGGATTCTGAATCGATCTTAATAGTTGGAATCGCATTTTCAAGACTAGATTGTGCGACTTCATAAATCTTTGGATTGCTAGATTCCAGAGTGTCACGAGAAGCCGGGTGATATGGACAGATTTCTAGATGGTATCGCTTTTTTCAACAATAGATTGTGTGACTTTTGCATTCTCAAGATCACCAGATTCAAGAGGTGGTCAGAGGGAAGCCGGGTGATATTTGTGTCCTTTGGCCTCTAGATATTTTACATTAATTTTTATCATGATCATTTTAATAACAAATAAGTTGGTTTTTCTGAAGGTTACTTTATTGAATGGAGATTTATGTGATTAGAGATAATTTGATATATATCTTTTAATATATCATATATATCATATTTTGTTAGATCTATAATGTAGATATAAGTTTTTCAGATTAATCACATAGTTAGAATTTGGTTTTTAATAACAAATAAAATTGGTTTTAGCTAAAGTTATTTATTTCTAGTTTACAAATAAATTAATTAAATTTTTTGAATGAAAGTTTATGTGACTAGAAATAATTTGAAATATATCTTTCTAATATATCACATTGTTAAATCTAAGACTTTTGTGATCCATAATGTAGATATAAGTCTTTAGGATTAATAATGTAGTTAGGATTCCATTTATGTTTCAAAATAAATAACATGGATGCATTATTGCCCAAAGTTAACTGTTGGTAAATTAGTTAAAATAATATTTAAGCATGGATGCATTATTGCCCAAAGTTAACCGTTGGTAAATTAGTTAAAATAATATTTAGGAATCGGTGGTAAAGAGTTATCTATTAAAATATTATATATTTAGTTAAAAACTAGTGGTTATGGAGTAATTAAATGTAAAATATTTTATTTTAAAATTATAGTTTTGAATAAAATAATTATTTAATAATATTAATTTGTATAATATTTCCTTTCCACGGCCAGTGCCACTTGAGCCATGGAGAAGTTGATTTATTAAATATTTTAGTTGAAACTATTGTTAGACAAATTCATTTTAAATATTATATTTAATTATTATTTATTAATATTATCAATTTATATAATATGAATTTATTAATGTGGATTTATGTTCGATTAAGTTGGAGGGTAGCTTATTTCACTTCAATAGAAGTATAGCAATGTTAAATTATATAAAAGTTTAAGGTTAAGAATTATTATCAGAAAAACATTAAAAATCTATAAAATAAAATGAGGTTGCATATGTTATATTGCTAGGCATATACAAAATTTAGATGTATTAACCAATTTAATAATATTGCAACAAATAGATTCATCAAGAAGGATACTAAGCGATAAATGATGAAACCAGAAGCAAAAAATAGCTAACCAGAAAGACAAAACTAGGAGAGAAGGGAAGAAAGGGAGGAAGGATCATGAAGAGAGAGTTGGAATCCATCTCTTAGTCAATTTCCAACCATCATCCCTATTAATATTTTTGGCATGTCTCTCGATCTCAATCACTTCCCTAAGTTTCCTGTGGTGGAAGTGATCAACTCTAGCAATGACTTTGGATTCTTCAATGTAGACATGGTACTTCGATTTCTCTACATGTTTGACTAAGGCTAATGTGTGGGAGCGATTGTGCTTGATGTCTGCAACATGCTCATTTAATAGACCTACATGTTTTTCCAATATAGGGGATACCACAGGAGCAAGGAACAAGGTAGACCCCTTTCGGATCCTTAGGGTCAATAAGGTCTTTAACAGATTTAAGAGAATTTTTAATGGTATTGAGAGGCTTGAACGAGGAAGAGACATTCATTTTCCCAAGGATATGGGAAATCCTATCCGTGGTTCCTTGAATATATAAGAGATGAACCTTAGAGATAGGATTAACATGAACATGTTTAACTCTCGGCGCTTTGCAGGCTTTGAGATATGTTATACCCATTATTTTTAAAAACCTCAAGAAGATGAGAGTTCTCCTGCTCAAGGTGGCTCTCATTAGAGATTATTTTTATCTCTTTATCAACCCCCCTTCCCCCACTTTTTTTAAATAAATTTTTCTTTTTTGAAAAAACCTCTTTTGGTTTTTTATATTATTTTGTTCCCCTCTTGACCATCTTTCTTGCTGAATCTATTTTTTGCAATATAATTAAATTGGTTAATACATCTAAAACTTGTATATGCCTAATAATATAACATGATGCAACCTTCTTTTTATTTTATAGATTTTAATAATTTTCTAGTAATAATTCCTAGCCTTAAACTTTTATATAATTTAACATTGCTATACTTCTATTGAAGTGAAATAAGCTATCCTCCAACTAATAATGAACATATAAAATCGATAACATTAATAAATAATCATATT